>PVKP010001274.1:50011-152131 GCA_004027715.1 Plecturocebus donacophilus
TCACTCTCACTGGTTTCAAAGAACATCTTTATTTCTGCCTTCATTTCATTGTTTATCCAGTCAGCATTCAACAGCCAGCTGTTCAGTTTCCATGAAGTTGTGCGGTTCTGAGTTATTTTCTTAATCCTGAGTTCTAATTTGATTGCACTGTGGTCTGAAAGACTGTTTATTATGATTTCCATTCTTTTGCATTTGCTGAAGAGTGATTTACTTCCAATTATGTGGCCAATTTTAGAGTAGGTGTGATGTAGTGCTGAGAAGAATGTATATTCTGTGGATTTGGGGTGGACCGTTCTGTAAATGTCTATTAGATTTGCTTGGTACAGATCTGAGTTCAAGTTCTGGATATTCTTGTTAATTTTCTGTCTCATTGATCTGTCTAATATTGACAGTGGAGTGTTATAGTTTCCCACTATTATTGTGTGGGAGTCTAAGTCTCTTTGTAGGTCATTAAGAATTTGCTTTATGTATCTGGGTGCTCCTGTATTGGATGTGTATATATATAGGATCATTAGCTCTTTTTGTTGCATTGATCCTTTTACCATTATGTAATGCCCTTCTTTGCCTCTTTTGATCTTTGTTGGTTTAAAGTCTATTTTTTCAGAGACTAGGATTGCAACTCCTGCTTTATTTTGCTCTCCATTTGCTTGATGAATCTTCCTCCATCCTTTTATTTTGATCCTATGTGTGTACTTGCGCATGAGATGGATTTCCTGGATACAGCACACTGATAGTTTTTGAATTTTTATCCAATTTGTCAGTCTGTATCTTTTGATTGGGGCATTTAACCCATTTACATTTAAGGTTAATATTGTTATGTGTGAATTTTATCTTGCCATTTTGATGCTAGCTGGTTGTTTTGCCCATTACTTGATGCATTTTCTTCATTGTGTCAATGCTTTTTACCATTTGGTATGTTTTTGGAGTGGCTGGTACTGGTTGTTCCTTTTTATGTTTAGTGCTTCTTTCAGGAGCTCTTGTAAGGAAGGCCTGGTGGTGACAAAATCTCTCAGCAATTGCCTGTTCATAAATGATTTTATTTCTCCTTCGCTTATGAAGCTTAGTTTGACTGGATATGAAATTCTAGATTGAAAGTTCTTTTCTTTGAGGATGCTGAATATTGCCCCCCACTCTCTTCTGGCTTGTAGGGTTTCTGTTGAGAGATCTGCTGTGAGTCTAATGGGCTTCCCTTTGTGGGTAACCCTTCCTTTCTCTCTGGCTGACCTTAGCATTTTCTCCTTCATTTCAGCTCTGGTGAATCTGAAGATTATGTGCCTTGGTGTTGTTCTTCTTAAGGAATATCTTTGTGGTGTTCTCTGGACTTGAATGTTGGCCTGCCTTGCTAGGTTGGGGAAGTTATCCTGGGTAAGAGTGTTTTCCAGCTTGGATTCATTCTCTCCATCACATTCAGGTTACACCTATCAAACATAGATTAGGTCTTTTCACATAATCCCATATTTCTTGGAGGCTTTGTTATTTCTCTTCATACTTTTTTCTCTAATCTTGCATTCTTGTTTTGTTTCATCTAGTTGATCTTCAATCTCTGATATCCTTTCTTCTGCTTGGTTGATTTGGCTATTGAAACTTGCATATGCTTGCAAAGTTCTTGTGTTATGTTTTTCAGCTCCATTAATTCATTTATATTCTTCTCTAAGCTATTTATTCTCATTAGCATTTAGTCAAGCCTTTTTTCAAGGTTCTTAGTTTCTTTGCACTGGGTTAGAACATGTTCTTTTAGCTCAGAGAAGTTTGTTATTACCCACATTCTGAAGCCTGTTTCTGTCAATTCATCAGACTCATTCTCCATCCAGCTTTGTTTCTTTGCTGGTGATGAGTTGTGATCCCTTAGGGGAGGAGAGGCATTCTGATTTTGGGTGTTTTCACCCTTTTTGCACTGTTTTTTTCCCATCTTTGTGGATTTTTCTACCTTTATAGTTGATGACTTTTGGATGGGATCTCTGAGTGGGCATCCTTTTTGTTGATGATGAAGTTATTTCTTTCTGTTTTATAGTTTTCCTTGAAACAGTCAGGCCCTTCTGGTGTAGGACTGCTGGAAGTCTACTCCAGACCCTGTTTGCTTGGGGATCACCTACAGTGGCTGCAGAACAGTAAGGGTTGCTGCCAGTTCCTTCTTCTGTTATGTCTATCCCAGAAGGATATCCACCAGATGTCAACCTGAGCTGTCCTTTATGAAGTGACTCTTTGGATATATGGGAGTCAGGGAGCTGCTTGAGGAGACAATCTGTCCCTTATAGGAGCTCAAGTGCTGAGCTGTGAGCTCCATTGTTCTGTTTAGAGCTGCTGGGCAGGTATGTTTAAATCTGCTGCAGTGTAACTCATAACTGCCTTTTTTTTCCCAGATGCTCTGTCCTGGGAAGGTGGGGCTTTATTTATAAGTTCCTAACATTATGCTGCCTTTTTTCAGAACTGCCCTACCCAGCAAGGAGGTAGCCTAGTCACAGTCTGCCAGCAGAGGCATTGCTGAGCTGTGATGGGCTCTGCTCAGCTGCTGTGTGAACTTCCTTGTGGTTTTATTTATAGAGGTAAATGCCTCGGTAATGGTGGATTGCCTCAGTAATGGTGGACTGCCTCGGTAATGATGGATGCCCTTCTCCCAACAGAGCTGGACCATCTTGGGTCCAGCTGTGCTTGCTACAAAACTCTCAGTCCAGAGCGTTTTAGATTGTTAGTATTTGTGGGAGTGGGACGTGTGGAGCCAGATCACCTGTCTCCCTGTTTCAGCCCCCTTTTTTTCAGTTGAATGGGCAGCTCTGTCTCCCAGGTGTTCCAGGCACCAGATGAAATGGTTGCCCAGATTTCTGTGAGTTTTTGTGCAGAGACCTGCTGTGCTGGCTGAAACAGCTGTGCTGGAAACTCATGGCACTTCTCAGCCCAGGAATCTCCTTGTCTGTGGGCAGTAATAACTCATGTGGAAATGTGGTGTTCACTCACCCTCTGCATTGTTCTGGCTGGTAACTGCACTCCAGAGCTGTTCCTATTTGGCCATCTTGGATCTGCCTAATTTTTGATAAATTAATGTAGTCACTGTCTATCTTTCAATGGAGAATTTTTTTTTTTTTTTTTTGAGACAGATCTGTCACCCAGTCAGGAGTGCAGTGGTGTGATCTCATTTTATTTCAACTTTTGCCTCCTAGGTTCAAGTGATTCTCTTGCCCCAGCCTCCAGAGTTACTGGGATTACAGGCACCTGCCACCACCCCTGGCTAATTTTTGTATTTTTAGTAGAGACAGTGTTTCACCATCCTGACCAGGATGGTATTGAACTCTTGACCTCAGGTGATCTGCCCACCTTGGCCTTTAATGGAGAATTTAATCTATTTACATTTACTGTAAATATTCATAGGTAAGAACTTGCTACTGTCATTTTGTAATTTGTTTTTGATTTGTTTGTAGGTATCTTCTTTCTCTCTTGCTGTATTCCCTTGTGTTGAATGGTTTTCTGTTGTAGTATGCTTTGAATTCATTCTTTTTATATTTTGTGCAACTACGATAGGTTTTTCCTTTGCAGTCACTTACCAAAGGGCTTACATAAAATTTCTTGTTCTTGCGAAAGACAACGTCAAGCTGATGACTGCTTTTTGTTAAAAGGAAGCCTTACAGAGGACTCTCTTACCCTCATTAACTGCCTAAATAATTTCTTTTTATCTCCTGTATCACCTGCATATTTAAGGAGATGGCCACTTCTTCCTGCCTTTGTGAGTGTTCTTTAGTGGTGGTGGTAGACCACTAGTACTTGGTCTAACTTGAAATTTTACATATGGAGTTTGTAGCAACACCAGAGAGGCAGACTATGATGTCAGTTTCTTTAGTTGGGCTAGGTTGCTTCCTGTGCTCTGAAGTTAAATAGTATTGCTGGCTGTGCTCTGTGGTCCAATGAAATGACTGGCAGGACACTGCCATAAGGTGGAGCTTCTGGTTGGGATCTGCAATTGTCTCTAATTGAGTAGGGTTGTAGCTTTTTATTTCTGACTGGGCAGTACTGTTGTTTGAAATCTGTAGTTGAGCAGAGCTGTGTTATAGACTCCAAGGCTGAGTGAAGTCTCTGGGGTTGTTTCTCAGCCACAAAGAGTAAGTAGGGCCAGAGGTTCTGCTCCATAGGCATGGGTGGACTTGATATTGCCTCCTGGCCAAAAGTAGCCTTAAGACAAACACTGAAGTTAGGTGGAGTCACCACTGTACAGCTGCGCCTGGACAGTGTCATATTCTCCCTCTGCAGGTATTCACTGACCTGCAGTTGCTTCCCAATCTGGAAAAGAATTAATATAGAATTGGAATTTAGTTGGATCCTCTCTCTGTGGATAGGGTTGGGAATTGCATTTCTAGGATACAGCACACTTGAACATGGATTATTATTGTTTTTTGATGGGCAGTTAGATTCATTTTACTAGTATTTTGTTGAGAATTATTGCATCAATTTTCATCAGAGATATTGGCTTGTAGTTTTCTTTATTATACCTTTCATCTACTTATTTGGGGTTTGGTTTGTTTTTGCTTTTCAAGCTCTTTGAGTTGCATTATTAGAGTGTTTATTTAATTTTTTTCTACCTTTTTGATTTAGGAATTTATTGTTAAAAACTTCCCTCTTAGTACTGCTTTTGATATGTCCCTTAGGTTTTGGTATATTGTGTTTAGGTTTTCACTTGTTTCAAGAACTTTATTGATTTCCTCTCTAATTTCTTCTTTGACCCAATAGTCGTTTTGAAAATGTTATTTATTTTTTGTGCACTTTAAAAATTTCCAATGTTTCTCTTGTTATTGCTTATAATTTTGTTCCATTGTGTTCTGAGAAAATACTTGATGTGATTTTGTGACTACACATTTTTCTCTTGCTGGTTTTAGATTTCTCTGTGTTTGACATTAGATAGTTTGACTGTAATGTGTCATGCAGAAGATGATTTTGAAATATATTTAGTTGGGAAATTCTTAGGCTCCTGTATCTTGATATTTAAATCTCCTGCTAGACTTGAGAAGTTTTCATATAGTATTTAGTTGAATAGGTTTTCTAACTGTTTTATTTTCTCTTCACCTTCTGGGTCTCTAAATAGCTGAATGGTTGGTTTATGGGCTTCTATATGTCATGTAGGCTTTTCCTCATTCGTTTTTATACACTTATTTATTTATTTAGTCTGTGGGTTATTTCAAAACAATTTCTCTAAGTTTTGAGTTTTTTTTATTCTAGTAGATCTAGCCTATTGTTGAGCTTTCAAATGTATTTTGTATTTTATTCAATGAATTCTTCATTTCCACAATTCCTGTTCTTTTTTTTTTTTTTTTTTTTATGATTTCTATCTCTTTGGTAAATTTCTCATCAATATCCTGAAGTGTTTTTGAAGACTTGGATGGCATGTGCTGGCACTAATGCTGATGGGTCCAGACAGGCTGATTCTTGAGCCCATGGCTTACTTAGATGTCAAAAATGACAGCAATTAGCTGAGTGAGTGGGCAGGTTCTCAGGTCCCAGGGAAGCAGGTGTGGTGTAGGCAATGACAGTAGCAGTGGTAGTACAGCCATCTGTTCCCAGGCAGTCCACACCGCAATAGTTGGTGGCTACAATGGACTGCACAGGCCAGTCCTTAAGCCCACAGATAATTCAATTCTGTGGGTGCCAGGTATGATGGTAGCAGTAAGGTGGGGGGACCCCAGCTTATACCCTGGAAGGAGTGCTCATTTGCTAACATTAGTGAAATGGTCTGGTTGACGCCTAGAACCCGGACATTGTGCTGAGGCACTGGGAGGGCAGACCCAGGCCAGATGAGCCTTCCCTCAATACCCCTCCCACCCCAAGCCCCTGTGGTACATGCAGATACTGGCTGTGGTAGGCACAGTTGGGATGATCTCCTGACTGCTATAGGAATGGTCAGGTGAGGGCATAAACAGTTGTGTTGTGTCCCTGCTACTGGGGAGTGTAGTGTTGTTTTCATTGGGAGCAGTCATAGGCTAGGAGTCACATGCTTCACTCACACTTCAGTTCCATGATAGCCTATGGTAGTGGTAGCTATAAGCAATGGAATTTTTCTCAGGTGGCATGAAAATATGTGGCTGCCTCTCTGCTGAAGTGGACAGGCTTGCTACAGTGGCTCCTACCTCAGCCCCAGCTGCAGTGACTGCAGACAGGAAATGCCAATGGGACTCCAGAGATGTGAAGATGCAGGGATTGTTGGGCCCTTAAGCAGGATGTAATCTGGTGGGGGTTGGGTCCTCAAAAGAGTGCCAGGCTGTAGCTGCTTAGGACTCAGGGGCTTGTGGGACTCAGTGTGCTCTGTCTCTAGAGCAATGTTGTTGCACAGTCTCTAGGCAGCTCCCTGTTAGTCTGAGAGCCTCTGATAGTTGATAGGCTCTACCATGCTAAAATTGCAGGAGTCTGTAATGGAAATATAAACCTCTGGGAGTCTCTCATGTACCCTTTCCCCACATTACAGAGCCTCTAGAGGCTCCCAGCCAATCCCAGCTAAGCAAGTTGCTTTGCTTTCTTCTTCTTCCTTGCTTTTGGTATTTCCTGTTACTTCTCTGTTATCTATTAAATGATCTATTTGAAGTAAGATTAACTACCAGATCTATCCAGTCAGACATCTTGGAGCTGCTCTCTAGTCCTTCATTGGCTTCTTTTTAGTTATGTGTTTGAGTATATGGTACCTGTTGTTATACACTACAGATGCAAATATTTTGACATGAAGTTTTAGTCTAATGAATACTGAGATAAAGACTTTCAATAGTACCCACTCTTCTTATGAATGTATATTGCTCCTCAAATATTTTTTGCCATATACTTAAGATTATTAGATAGTAATTACAATGTAGTATTTGAGGGGTATTCAGTGAGTTCCAGTAGTTCCATATTTTTATTTATCTCAGTAAATTATTTTCATATTTAGGTCATGGTATATAGCAAAGAATGTGTGACATATCAGCCAATTATTATACTTTCCAAATAGTGTGGAAGTAAATTTTAGATGTTATTTATTCAAAGGGCTGTGCTAGGAATGTTAATATAAGATCTGATTGGAGCTTAAGTGCTTACTGTCTATTTTTAAAAGCTAGGTTAGTATTGAATACACATATTCTCAGATTTCTTCAGCAATGTATTTACGGCCAGACTGTCAGTATTGTGTCATTTTGTGGGAGTGAGCAAAAATTCAACAAGGCAAGCACTCTCCAGTTTAGAGCCACTTTATGAATGTATTTAAATGACAGGGAAAAATAGATGGTATATTGTGTCAGTTACAGCAAACAACAAACAAACTGACAAAATCAGTTGAACAAGTTTTTGGCATTTTATTTATAAAATAATGGTTCATGACCTGAAAAATTAATCATTTACCAAAAGTCTATGTATAATACAGAAATCATTAGAGAAATATCTTTCCTTGATTCCTCCCTCACCTGTTTTTTAACTTATTTTTAATTGTTTAACTTTCTTTTGTACATTTTTTATACTTGTTACTTAATAACTCTGGTAAGTACACAATAGCAGTTGAATAAAGTATTGTTTGTTACAGTGTAAGATTGTACCAGTGAGTTTGAGTAAATTTTATGATAATAATATCAATGATGATGAAGATGTTGGTTATAAATAATAATATTTCACTGGCAAGCAAGTACTAACAAGCATTGTTACAGCTATTTCCTATAGGCCATTTTTATATATTCTTACATATTTCTGTACTAGTAAATTTTATGAGACTTTTTTCAAATTAGCTGAAATGAATTTTGATATTGAGCTGTCTGTGCTTCCTATTTGATTAAATATAGGGTCACAAATTTCTAGCCATGTTGCTGTGAAGAGGATATAGTTGAGTGTAAATAGGGCTTGCATAGAGTAGAAATGTCACTGCTTTGCATCATACACTGCATTTATATCTATCCATCACATTGTCCTTTCTTCTGTCTCCAATTACAAAATAAACAACAAAAGCTAGATAGATGAAAGATAACACCAAGCAAAGGCTTGCAAAATATGAATGAAAAGATTAACAATCGAATCTGACAATTGGTCAGATTTCCTTTTTATAAATGTGGAATTCACTCAATTCATAGTTTTTGATTTCATTCTGCAGAATGTTATTATTTTACTGTTACTTCCGTGTTGGATGAGAACCTTAATCTATGAATACAAAGGTCAGAGGGTGATTCTTCATGCCACTCAACCTTCCCTAGTATGCAAAAACATTTATAATACTAATAATTAGCACTCATTTAAGAAAGAATGCTACAAATGAGGTTTTAATATGTTGTAGTAATTTATAGTGTATAAAAAGTTTTTATACTCAACAATTTATTTTTATGTATTTTAAATCGTCTACTTAAAACTGGAGGAGCAAGCTATATTCAGAAAAACAAGCAGGCTAAATACTGAGAGCACTAAAAATACCTTGATAGTGTTCAGGCAGAATAAGAGTAACTCTAGATAATGTAATATAACTGTGATATGTACTTCTTATATGGCCGACTAGAAGGCATACTAAGTATGATCAAGAGGCTAATGCTAATTAAATTAATATCTACTATAAAAATTGATCTTCCTTATGTCTATGTTAAAAAGATAAAACATAAATAAGGTATGAGTGTTGTATTCTTGCAATTATTTGCAATTCAGTAATGTTGACATTTGGAATTTAGAAAGAGAAGGAAGATTTAAACACATGTTCACTCTAGGTAATTTTTTCCTCCTCTTTGTTTGGTTTCACAAGCATAAAAAAAAATCAGGTATCTTCAGCAGCAGCATCTAGAAAGAAGAAAGTTTTGATAGGTTAAAATTGTCTCCCAAAGTAATAGAAATTTTTAAAAACACTATTCTTTAAATTTTCTGTTCTATTTTTGGTATTATGACAGAAAAAGCTCAGTGATATAAAGTCCTAATTTCTGGTGATTTGGAGAAGGTGTTAATATTGTTATGTTGTTAGAGAAAATGCTCGAGAGGATACTATAGATAGTCTGAATTTTGTACATAGTTTGGAAATAATATAGTTGGAATTTAATCATACCATCAGGATGATATCCTGAGATGAAATTCTTTCCTTCTTGTTTTCCCCAGCCTGAGAACAATGAGGAACAATGAAAACCTTTAAGATGAGTCATGCTAACAAAAAAAAAATCCCCACTCTTGTTATTTTTGTCTTAAATAGCTAAATTAAATATATGCAGGATAATCATATCCATACCAAGGAGTCTTCTATTCTGATCTCTGCATAGAGAATTGAGCAGTTGGTTAACTGTGGCTATTTCTGTTTTCTTTCTTTCTTTCTTTTTTTTTTTTGTAAAGATATTATACTATCACTTAAAGTAAGTGTGGTCATTTAAAAGAGCTTAATTTGAGACAATCATGATGCCTGGAAAAATTAAAATCAGCTAATAATGATTTAATTTAATCTCAAACTATAATTCAACAATATAAAGGAAATAGAAAAGTTATGAATGAATAAGTTTTGTTATCACATGAAATTTGGGATACCATGTCATCTCCTCACCATTCTTCAGAGTAAAGCAGCCAATGATTTGCATGCATGTTTTCATGCTTTTTTGTTGCATAATTCTGTTGTAGTTTCTCTGACAGGAATTGGGGCCCTTTGAAAGGCAACCATATATATTTTGAATATTAAGAGCTGTGGTTTCTGCAGTAACCTGATAGGAGAACTCTGCTTGATAAGTGAACTGTATACTGACAGATCAAACAGTGATTAACTCAACCAATTATATTCTTTTTCTGAATATTACAGACACAGAAAGTTGAAAAGGAATAGAAGCAGAAAATCAATAGAAATGAGTGGATTCATCAGTATGAGGGATTTTGGAAGGAAGCAAAGAGTCCCTGCATCTGTACATGTGATAACCCTGCCATTGATTCCTAAAGCTGCTGAATTTTCTCAACTATGGCTCCTGATATCCATGATGCCTAAGAGAGGAAATGTGGAGATTGCCCTTTCTCCTAATATTTTAAAATAAATATTCTTGCAATAAAGCACCATCATATAAAAGACTATCTGTTCATGTTTCCTACAGCCTGAAAGAACTTAATCCATTAAAAATAAATGTTTCTACAAAATATAGAATACTAGTTTAAGTTTTAATCCATTTCAATGGCTGTAGATTATAATTGTTCTGTTATTTATTCTGAATAAGAAAGAACAAAAGAATCTAAGAGGCAGAAACTATGAGAACCTTGCAGAAACTGACAACATGGAAGACATAGTAGAAGGAAGGGTTAGTTTCTCTCGGCATGGAGCAGAGAAGGTGAAGTGTTGAGAAGAATACATATCTGAACCCAGGGGGACTTGAAGAATAGTAAAACGATCTTTTCACAGGTAGAATGGGTAAAAAAGAATCCCAACGACAGAGGAAAATGGGAGAGTATGGAGGTGTATGAGTGAACCATATATTTTAACAGCTAAAAATCACTTCTGAAGAGATTAGAGAACCAATACTTGAAAGTTATAAAGAAAAGTTAGAAAGAAAAACTTGTTATAAGTTCAATAGGTAAAAACACTCTCAAATAATCATAACTTTCCAAAAATAATTGCTTGTCCACAAAATAGTTATACCCTATTACTTAGATTTCCTGAGTAAAGGGTGGAAGATCTTCAGGAACATTATAATATTCTGCCATTTCATATCATGCCATAAAATAATACTTTATTTACATTAGAAATAGTCGTAGATCATCTGCATGGTTTTCCCCAAATATAATAGATTACTCTATTTGGATCTGTGGTTAAGTGATAAATTAAATGTTGCATTTTAATGTAATATGGTCTTTAGAAAATATCAGACAAACACCAAACATCGAACCTTTATTCAGAACACACCTTATCGTGTACTGGTACTGCAAAAGACATTTTTGTATAACATATAATTCTATCTTGTATAAATTCTAGAGGAGACCTTATTTTTCTGAGAAAATATGTCTTTAGATATTAAGGACATTATATAGAAAACTAAAGTATAATGTACATATATATAGTTGTTGTTGTTGTTGTTTGAGATGGAGTCTCGCTCTGTTGCCCAGGCTGGAGTGCAATGGTGCAAGCTCAGCTCACTGCAACCTTCTGGGTTCAAGCAATTCTCCTTCCTCAGCCTTCCTAGTAGCTGAGATTACAGGTGCCTGCCACCAGCCCAGCAAATTTTTTGTATTTTCATTAGAGACAGAGTTTCACCAAGTTGGCCAGGCTGGTCCTGAACTCCTCACCTCAAATTATTCACTTGCCTTGGCCTCCCAAAGTGCTGGGATTACATGAGCCACCACACCTGGCCTAGTATAAAATATTTCAACAGTTTAATATACATTGTTATTCAGGATTTTTCCCTTTTTGTGTGGGACAAAACAATTCAAACTAGTTTAATCTTTTTTAAAATGTGGTAATGTTGAATTTTTTGGCTTGCGTAGCTGAGAAATTCAGGACACCATCTACGGGTTTGAGAGGAAGAAGAAATTTGTAAAGTTCCTTCAGTTTCACTAAGCAATTGTGAAAGAGGAATGAATTTAGAAATTTCTTTCAGCCAGAGGATATTGAAATATGAATTTAAGAAGTGAAGATGGTAAGTAATCAGTTTTAAGGATTGCCATCACAGGAACATTTAGGAGTTCTCTGTAGGCACAATGTATCTGTTGATATTTTATTCAGCTTAAGTGAAAGAAACATATAATTTTGTTTTAAATATAACTACATGTGGGATTTTATATTTAAAATTTTTGCATCTTTACATTTATACTAAGTCATATTGCTTCATCTTCTTAAGTTGATAACTTTCAGCTGCAAGTCAACTACTCTGAACTTTTAAAGTAAGTTTACCTTGATTTTATTTTATTCATTAATGTTTAATATTCTACTGCCAGAAGCACCATTAATATATAACTGAGAATTTAGAACAAAGCTTTCTTACAACTATCTTGAAGTCATTAACTTACATTGCAAAGACAAATTTTTAAGAAGGAAAAAATCTCATTTTTATAAGGCACTTTTTCTTCCTTTTTTACTCTTGCAAAATAGATAAAAGTTACAGGATGTATTTGAAAGAATGTTTATAAAAGTTATGTATTTTGAAATGTTACATATAAAAATACTTTATGAAAACTTTCAGAATGACTTGAGGAAATTTTTTATAATAATGAAGAAACTATATGAATGATTAATATGATTAATGATTAATATGAATGATTGACAAATTTTGTTAAAAAAAATGAGTAGGGCTTTAGTTGCAGTGTCAGATTGGATATCACAGGCTGGAGTTAGGAGAGGTCTAACAAATTAGATTAGAGTTTTTTGACCAGTCAGGCTGATATAAAGGCAGCTGGAATGATGATACACAACTCAGCAGTTCAGGTAGGGACAAATCTAAGAGTAAGATGTGATTGCATTCACTGATCAGGAACCAGGCTATTATTTTTCTAAGAAGAAGAAACTAAGAAAGGCTATAATTTGAAGATAGAGGCCAACAAGAAAACCTAAGATATGTCAGATAAAGATGTGATATTTAGTGTTGCATTCTAAAAAAGGCTGGAGGGTTGATCTCACAGTGTTTTTTAAATTTTATTTTTTTTTCTTCCTAGATATTAGTAGATATACTAAAGTTTTAATAAAAATGATGAATCTTAGAATACTTTTTCATAAGACTACAATAGGATGAATGGTTTATGTTTAAATAATAAATTGCATGAAGCAATTAAAATCATAATGTGACAGAGAAAATGGGGAAAATGCATTAGTTGATCTGTAGTTAATCTCAGAATTATTTCATGAAGAAGAAAGTGTATGTGAGTTCAACTAGCATGACATATTTAGTATATTCACAGATCTGAGAGAGACGATTTCCCCAGGGATAATTTCTCTGTCTTAGGCCACTACTTCACAATTTCCCCTAGGCTTCCTGTACAATTTCATGTGACCCTTAGTTTGATCTCATCTCTGCTAGGAAACCACTTTAAAAAAAAGTTCTCTTGGTTTGTATCTGAAGGAAGAGTTTGCTCTAATTAAACAGGAGTTACAGGGAAAAAAGAACATAGGCATGCTAATGAGGTTTTAAAAGAAATTATGGGATTTATTAATTTACTAGTCAAATTATTGATGAGAAAGATTTTACCAATCAAAAATCAGATTTAAGTGTATTTTCAAAGTTCAGTGATGTTTAGTCAATTTCCCTTCTAATTAAAATAAACAAATGATCTTAGACTTCCTTGGTCTTATATGAAAATTAATTTTTAATAAAATTTACTATGGCTTTTCAAAGATGGTAATCTTTTTGTCATTCTTTATGTAAAATTAAAAATCCAGTAAACACGATACTAAAAGAGGACATGATGTTTTTACTTTGAAGTGATTCTCAGTAATGTGTATATACAGAATACTTATTTATATTTTAGAAAATCTTTGAAAAAATGTTTATTAATGTTATCAAAATAAATTATAGTAAAATTACTTAATTATTTTACTCTACCTGTCTTTAATAACTTATCTTTTTCCATTTAATAAGCATTATATTTATTTTTATATCTTCACCTCATTACTTTAACATTTATTGAGTGCATACTGAATGATACATTTTTTATACTCCTATTTATTTAGAATGGTTAAAGTCTAAAATTTTTGTAGTTATTTGAGTTTTCTTCTTTAAAATTTAAATTTTATTTTTATAGAGAAAGAATATTGCTGTTTTGCTCAGGCTAGTCTTGAACTTCTGAGCTCAAGTGATCCTCCCGCTTCAGCCTCCCAAGTATGCTTTCAAGAGAAAATGCCAATATAGAAGATATCACTTTTTTTTAAACAAAGCCCTTTTTTGGTAACTTTGTATAATTTACCTATGCTCACTAAATTTCTTTACATATAAAATGGTGATAGTGTTATCTAGGTCACATGGCTATTGAGTCATTAGAATTAAATAAAACAATGATTCAAGTAGCATTATTGTCATTTTTTTTGTGAGCCTTTATTCAATTTCTAGTTCTAACCTATAAGTTTCACTTATTTTACTTAAATCACTGAAATCTTTGACTCTGCTTTTGTTTCTATCTTCCTGAAATTTGTCTTTTTCTTGATCTACTCTTACCCCCTCTTTCTTTCGAAAGCTCTGTTTAATAATATAAGTATTCTAAAGATTCAGTGATCAGGAACTTTTAAAATAGAGCATGCGTCTCCAAGATATGTGTGTTTATTTATTCATAAAATGAACTTGTGAGTTACTCTAAATAATCAGCTTCGTTATTATACAAAGACTTTTGCTTAACACTTGTTTAACTAAACTCTTATTCTCACTCGTTTCTTTCATATTTAAATATCTCAGTGCTGAAAAGATAACTTATAAAATATAAATGCCTAAACAGAAAAATCATGAGAAGAGTTGTTCAAATTTTATCTCGTTTGTCATTTTCCCATCACATTCACTAATTAAGATTTACTTTGGTTAAAATTCCAAATAATTCAATATTTTGTTTTAATTTCATCAGAAAAACTGTGTATTTATTGTTACAATCAATCGTTTTTTCAAACTAATGACAATATCTTGTTTTTGTTGTTGTTGTTGTTTTGTTTTTAACAAATGATTTTATAACCTACCTAAAATTTCCGGAATTTTTAAAAAATCAAGTTAGAAACTTTTGTTTCCAAGTTTTTGTATGCTGTTTATGTTTTACATGTGTAGAGAGAAGTTTCTTTAAATGGTAGTTATGTCATGTCTAATAACTAAAGAATATAAACAGAGAACAATACCAAATATCTGTGTTCTAAACAGTTTGCCTACCATACATTTATTTATAACAGTATTGGCCTTCTATTTGTTAAATCATTTCATTTTTCTTAGTTGCAAAAATGAAATATATTTTGTTTTTCAAGAGCTAATGGGTGGTACACCATGGAAAATAGACTATCTTTTATGTATCTATCAGAATACTAATAGTAGACCAACAAATTTGAACCTCTTTTCTTTCCTAAAGGAAAGATTTGCAATCTATCTTTAAATTCTAACACCCATTTACTCTTCTCTCTGGATAAATATAAACTGGGCAGAAAAAGAAAAGTTTCTTAGTCGCTCCTCAAATTTTAACAAATTAGTACAAAGACAAATACGTTTGGAAGTGTTGACTTTATACAATTAGACTCATTAATGACATTTTTGTATTTCTTGCAGCAACGTTTTTGGGCAGTAAATGACCTGTGAATAATACAGTAAATAAATTTCAAATGTTATATGATCATTAAATGGTGGGTGTAAATCTGTATTTCAAATAGTGTTCTAAATAAAGTCTTCTATATTTTTTTAACAACTTCATTTTGTAGCTGATTAAATTATAATTATTTTCACCCATCAATGCTGTTATTTTTGTTTTTTGCTTATGCCTGCATATTTGGCATTATCTCAATACTCATTTAAGCTTGAGGGATAAGAGACTTTCAAGCTGCTTATCAATTTTATGAGGTCAGTTAGTATAAAGCTAAAATAATTTATAAACCACTTAATTTAGAACATATAAACTGCAATAAGTTTAAATGCAGTGAAAATGAATGTGGGGGTTCTAAGTGCTTAATTAACTTTTCCCCCAGTATCCATAGCCTATTTTAAAACAAATGTCCACTTGCCGTATTAAATTTTTAAAAAATCGGCTACAATCCATATGTTTTATAGCAGCCAACCTTAACTTCCTTTTTTTTTTTTGTAAAAATGATCACAAATAACTGTTCTAACACTTTTCCTACTTCCAACTAGATCAGATACATATGATCTCATGTGCTTTGATCCCTCTTTGCAGGTTTTAAATTTAGAAGAGAGATTTGGATGAATTTTAAGACTGAGTCATTTTTAACTTTTGGCTTTGCTAGGGATCATTTAGTATCTTTTGTGTATATTGATTGTGTATTTATGTAGCACACAGCATAATGTGGGTGCTCGATAAGTACTAGATGATGGTTACAATTATTGTCAACTTAATTAATAGTCTGAAATAATACCATTTTAGCCTGCCTCTTTTCATATGTTCCCTGAGAGAGGAAAAGAACAATCAAATGTATGGAAGTTTACTTTAGTTCAGTATGGAGGGAAATGTCAGCCAGGTGTGTCGATGATCTGTCTTTATTGTGGTTGTACCATTGCTTTAGTAATGTAGAGGAAAAAGTAAAATTAAAGCTGATCTTTTATAGTGGGAATGGATTTCTAACAATTTCTGAAGACCCAAAGATTTGTATTATGAGAGAAGAGTATCAAAGTTTCCTAAAGAATACTCTAGTAGAAATAATACTGAATGCTTATGGATTTTGCGTTTAAATAAGAAAATATAGTGTTTATCCACCACATTCAGCTCTTGATGTATTGCTAGCCTCCTGATTTCATCATTTTTTCTTTTTACAGCTCACTGAATTGGCCAGCCCATTTCCTACCTGGGCACCTGAACACAGTATGGTAAAATTATGTAACACCCCTGTAAATGCATGTTACTTTAACTTGGCAGTGCTATTTCATTTGAGTCCCCTGGTATAAAACTGATGAGGAAAACTAACATTTTATTATGCTCAGTATTGTGTTTGATGTTCTCATTATCTTATCTTCATTATGTTATTTTCCTTTGCTGGACGCACAGTATTCCCATAATGAGCTATTGTTCATCTCTATATAATAGAGCACATGCCAAATCTCTGCAGACGTAGTTCTTGGCCACAGGGTAAGGACAATTTTTATCTAATAATGGGGCCACTTCAGAGCCAAAAGTAATTTTGACTGTCTTTGGTCATATTATTACCTTAAAAGAGCAAAGGTAACTTGAAAAATAACCTGGACAATGAGAATAATTTTGCCATAATTTTGTAGTGGCAAAAATTTGGTTAGCACCAATTTCTTTAAATAATCTCAGGTATACCTTTATTTAGCCAATTTATAAACAGTTCATATACATACATAAAATACATATAAATTTGTTGGCTTTTCAGAATGATCCAATAATAATGATAAATAGCAAGTTTGGAAAACTTTATAAGACAATACACATCAAGGAAATTCAGACTGTTTATTGGACGAGGTAATACACAATATAAATAAGTCATTATTATTTTAATGACCTGTTTATATTCAACATTTTATTAAATCTAACCAACCACACTATGAAAAGATCATTGTAACATCACATTTTAATTAATACAATTGTTTTAGATACTAAATGCCCTAATTTGTTTCTAAACATTATGCATAAGAGCACTAAAGAGTATTTTTATATTTCAGTTAACATTGTAACTTATATTTATGTTAGTTTGCTTTTCAATAAACACAATTTTATTTTAAGCTTAAACCACAGAAAGAATTGTATGATTGGCAAATTATGGTTCAACAGATATGTTTATCATTGGCTATTAATCAGCAGATTTTTTTATTCTTTGAGCTAATTGTATATACTTGTGTTAATTTCATCATTGCAGATTTGCTCTGAATTCAGATAGGCAATTCCATGATTATCCTTACATTTTGTTCATTTTTCACACAGAACTGATAGTAAAGATAATTATTTTTGTATATACAGTAGAATATTTGAGTTTGTCCTCCTTAGGTTGACTCTTCTGTGCTTTTTTTAATGATGAGAAATGTAAGCTGTGAATGAAAGGGAGAATGAATTGAATTATATAATGCTTTGAAGAATTTGGTTTGTATGTAAAAAAATGGTATCAGTTAATCCTAAAAAGAATACAACTAAGAAAATTTAAGGAAAACTCATTGTACTAGAAATGCAAAGAAGATAGTATAGAGGAGAGAGGATTGTCATGAGTCTTAATTGAAGTTGAGATGAGGACTAAGGTTAATATTATATAATTATATACCAAGAAGTGGAATCTTCAGATGTCTTACAAGGTGGACTGAACGAAAGGTTGACTATATGAGAGGTAGTGAGGAGTTTATAGACTTTCAAGGTTGCACATGTAGAAACAGTGACATGCCACATATGAGTAGTGTTTCACACTTCCACATAACTTAAACATTTTCTCCAGTATTTTGAGTTTGTGAGGGAAGAGCAGTGGTTATTCTTTCCATTTTATAGCTGGGTAAAGTGAGGGTTAGTATGGTGAGATGTTTCAAGATCACATTGATTGAATTGTCAGAGCTGAAACTAAAACTTTAGACTTTCAAGACTAATTCAGTATTCTTTCTATCACACTCTGCCGCCTCCCTGAAGAAGGAACATTCTTGTCTTCGTGTTCAAATTAGAGTGTTAGTGATGAGTTTGGATTTCTAGATCTTTTATAATTTCTGATGCGTATACTATGTCTGAAGAAAATCAAAGAAATAAATGGTCAGTTTTCTCAGTTTGGCATACTGTACACAATTTCTTAAAGTAGATTAATGTATATAATTTATACTTATGCTGAGAACTTTAAAAAGGAAAAAAATATATACATATAACAAGCTTTTACAGCCTTAGCAATTTTTATTCCTTTCTACTGCTCTTCCTCATATGTCATCTTACCTTGGAAATCAATAAAAAGGATTCTCTTTTAAATCCATTTATGTTCAGATTCAACTCAAAATTCAACAAGTGCTTCAAAAAGACAAACTAACCTAGTTCTCTAGACCCCAGGAATTTGCTCTGCTGGATATAGATGCCATTTCAGATTCTTGTGTGTCCCAAAGCTTATTTCTGAACATAGTTTCTCTTTTTAATACAATCTCCATCTTTCTTCTCTTACCCTTGCTGACATTTCATTTCAATCAGGGTTGAGACCTCCCTTAAATCTTTTTGAATCAACTTTTGATGGATACAGGTGGTTTGTTAACAGCAGCAGCACCTATTAGAGCAGTGGTGTCTGTCAGTCTTTGATGTTCTCCCTACAGGTCATTGTTTATCTTATTCCTGTCTATTTTAGAAACTTCAATGAATTTTAAAAATATATTTAAAAGCCAATTTACCATTTTGAAAGTGATAGTTTTCTTTTGTTGTTGTTTTTGTTATATCCAAGGACATAGTATTGTACTTTGATGGAAGTTTTCCTGCTTTGTTATCTACTAACATTATCAGAGAAATAAAGAAGAATGTTCTCAGTATGTAAGCTATATTCTGGAAATGTGTTAACATTTTTGGAAGTTTTACTATTCTTTAAGTTCAATAATGAACTTCTGATGAGGAAGTGCTTCACTTAACTATTTTTTAAGGAAAGGATTATACTAAAAATGATAGGTTTCAATATGTTGTTTTGTCTCTGACATTGTAGAATAGATGAATTAATGAATTTTAAACTCTTCTTAATTAAGAAACATTAACTGAGGTCCTTATTTCATGAAATAATGCTAATTTTTTATATGTAGACAAAATAAGAAAATCATAAATCTCAGGAATTTAAAAACAGGATATAATCTCTTAATAAAGATTGGACTAGATGCAAACGAATAATTAATCGTAGATTGAATGGCCATAGCTGTGAAAGAGGCCTTGGACTCACAAGTATTTGCTTGGAAATATAATTAAGGAGAAGGCAGGGAGACTAAACAGGCAAAAGCTTAGGCAGCTTTTGCTGATAACGGTGGAGGTCTATATTTTTGTGGGCTATAAAATGGCAAGACTGGCTGGATTAAAACAGCTAGCACATCTTAAGTTGTAATTTGAAAGAATACTCACAGATTGATGGAATCTGATTAATTTAAAGAGATAAGCAAGTTCACCTTGCTTATCAGCCAACAGAGCTCCTGAGTTTTTTTATTTTTAATATAATCACCAAGCATTGAAATGCAAAAAAATACTGAAGCATCCAGAATTGAGAATAGAGAGAGTATAAAATGAAAGCAAAGCCACAAGGTTATTACAATAATAAAATATTAAATTATTTGACTATATATAAAACCATTTGGCAAAGGACACACTCAAATGGTGCTGTTAGGTGTGCAAGTAAGTATAGATTTTCAAAGGCAGTTGTGATTGTCACTTCCATTTCTAGTATTATATTATATACAATAGTTTGGATATGATCAAAGTATATGCACAAAAATACCATAACTATATATGTAGTCATAAATATTATTTATGTTATTGAATATTTGGAAAGGGATCAAATATGCTTCACTATGAAAATAGTTAAAACAAGAATGAACTGTAGAAGTCTTTTAAAAGAATTAGATATTTGTATTTATCTATTAAAAACCACCAAGATATTGTATTAAATTTAAAAGCAAGTTTATGGTATAATTCCTTATTTATATGTACATTTTAAAATTAACAACAAATTAAAAGTATGAGACTATATATGCATAGCTATAAATATGACTTTGCTGATAAGAGTTAGTGTATATAGTGAAGAAGGACTTTCAGTTATCAATCTCTACATTTAGATATTACTTAAAGTTTAAAGTTTACATAATGAGTTTTTCTTTATTTCAATACTTCTTAATTAAAAAGACATTTTGTAATTTAAAATTATGGAGGTATTTGTTTGTTATACTCTAGCCTGTTGCTATATTTCCAATAACTTAAATCATACAGGAAAATATAAAGACTTTTTTCATACCAAATTCTCAATTTCAGCATTATATCTTTTGCTTGTGTGAAATTGTTGTTTTACTCCCAAAATTTCTAACTAACTTTAAAATAAACATCTAATAGATGTTTCCAGAATGATAAGATAGGATGAAGTCACTTTAAACTCTACTAAAGAAGAACACAGACATAGAATATTATTTTACTATATTATCCAGATTTAGCAAGTAATTTCAGGAAGTGTATCCAAGTTAATTGTATTAAACTCTCTTGTTCTGGTCACATACTGTTCAAAAACATTCCTCATATTTTAAATGAGGATTGTAGCAAATCAAGAAAAGATTAGATTGCTTTTTCGATAAAGAACTTTATTTTTTCTCCTACTCCCAGCTACAAAATGGTGGTTTAATTAAGAGGCAGGCAAGAGGGATTGCTGTGAAGAGAGAGGAAAGCAGAGAGCTTCCAGAGAATAAAAATCATTTGTGTCCTAATCACATTTTGTCCTAGAGCAAAATTATGTCTTTATTTGTTTTTGGCAGATAATCAACATTATTCCTTAACTTTTGTTGCTATAAGTGCAGCAGGTGTACAGATGGATACCTGGGATGATTTGATAGACTCGGAGTTTAGGAAGAACAGGCAGCTGCTCGGAGCCACACTCACAGCAGGTCAGGAGTTAAGGGGAGACAACAATGACTGCACGGGGTCTTCTTTCTTGGCAAAAACTGTTATTTGGCATGAAAGAAGCAATTTCAATATGCTGGTTGATGATCCTACAAGGGGAACGTGTACTTAATTACAGAGGTGGGCTTTAACCAATAGATTATCAGAATCTTTGATATTGGTTTTTCAATGGACACACATTTTTTCTGGAAGTTTCGGACCTCTCAGGATTGCACTGAAAATCTTCAATTATTTCCTTTGAAATCAGAGTGACAATGTGAAGGTCAGCTAAATAGGAAATGCTTTTGTACAAAAAGCAAACAACACTTTAGTCACTCTTAATTTTCTGTTTATGGTATTGACTTTGACATAATGAGAATCAAGGTAAGTTTTGCCATTGTTCCCATTTTTAATTGTAGCTGCTCTTTAGCAATATTTTTCTAAACCCTGTAAACAACATTAGGAAAATTATATTTTAGAAAGAAACAAAATGTATTTAGTGCAGGATGTAAAAAGAAAAATATAGAAAAAGATAGGTACTAAAGACTTTTTATCAGAGTTAAGGCTTTCCAAAAAGTCACAGTGACTTAGTTCACAGTCTCAGAATTTCAAAGTGCACCTAATAATAAAAGTGAGGAATTTGTGTATAAACATGAGACTATTTAAGGAAAAAGAAATAAATGCATTATATATTAAAATAATATGATAAAACTCACACTATATTAATCTAAAATATTATATCTTATATAAACAATTAAACCAACAGTCTTTTATTACCATCCCTCCAGTAAAACCATCATTATCAAGATCTCCAAATCTTCAGGCTCTCAGTTCTGTTGGTTTATTCCCAGTTCTCTTCTTGACTTCTTATTCAAGGCAATTGTCAGAGTTTATTTCTTCTTTCTGAAAAGTTAATAAAAGCAGGTGGAACGTGAGAACAGAAGGATATGTGTCAAAACGTGGAGAAACGACACAAAAGAAAGTTTTTTTTTCCTCCTCTCAGTTCTCTTACCACTTTGGCCTGAGAGGAGGGATCAGCCAAGGGCTGGATGGCAGAGCATTGGTGTGGGCAGCTAAAAGTCTGGAAGAATCTGATCTTCTTGGCCAGAGATATCAGGAAATGTACACGTTGAGGCCTAGAGATGATGAGGAAAATCTCAAAGAGACAGCTAAAGGAGAATTTCTGGTTTCATGTGTGATCCTTGACACATCTAATGCTCACTTCTGACTACCCGAAAGACAGAACCAAAGCAGCATAGCAGAAGGCTTTAGATATGAACAGAGATTTTTTGGGGGAAGGGTAGCTGTGCCATATTGTTTGTTTGTTTATTTGTTTATTCTTCAACATTTAAGTTCTAAAGTACAGGTGCATTATTTTAGAGCATGTACTTTGATGGTTTGCTGCACAGATCAAACGGTCACCTAGGTATAAGCCCAGCATACATTAGCTATTCTTCCTGATGCTCTCCCTCCCCAAGCCCAACAGGCCCCACTCTGTGTTGATTCCCCAACTGAACTGAGATTTTAGCCACCACCCAAATCTGAGAAAATTTTTGGAAAGGAGCATGTGTTTTTCAGATGCAAAGCAGCCTGAGGATTGATGGCAATCATTTCTCACAGAAGGCGTGATGGAGTTTGCAATTTGAAGGTAAATTGGTTTATTCTCTGCTGAAACAGGTGAAGAAGCATAACCAAAACAAAACCAACATTTTTGTACATGATCGTGACAGGATCCAGATTCTATGTAATTTCATATTTGAAATGTCAGAAAACAATTCAAAAGGTTTTGACATACAAAGAAAAAGAAAAATGTAGTCATCCACGCACTTATATACTCACCCTCAGTATGTGTGTAAATCAGTTTCAGAATTTTTAGGCTGTACTCTCAGGAGAAACTAATTTACCAACTAGAATATAGCGTTTATGTACAGTTTACTTTTATATTCAGTCTTGGAGTTTCTAGTCAAAACACTGTTTTCCAGAGTTAGCCAAGTTAGCTCACTCAGAGAGAGAGAGAGAGAGAGAGAAAGAGAGAGAGAGAGAGAGAGAGAGAGAGAGAGAGAGAGAAGCTAGAAAATAATAGATTGCAAATAGGGGAGTAATAATTTGAGTAACCGTGAATTTCTCATCAGAAACCAATGATCAGGAGACAGGTGAATGATGATTTCACCTGCTGAAAAGAAAACACCTCCTAAGCTAGAATTAGCTAGAATTTTATATTATCTATATCTGTATCATCTATATCTGTAGAATCATATATATATCATTCAGAAATGAAGTAAAATAAATTCATTATTAAATAAGAGAAAATAAAATAATTTGCTATTAAAAGGCCTGCTCTAAAAGAAATACTAAAGAAAGTTCTTTAAATTGGAGAGAAATAACACAGAGAACCTTGGTACAGGAAGAACAACAGAACTGGTAAATCATTACATATAGAGAGTAGTTTTTATCTTACATTATTTAAAATAAATAAAACTTTTTATTCATAAGAGGACATGATTGTCCACATAGAAAATCCCAATAAATTTTCAAAAAGATCTACTGAAATTATTAAGTTTAGTAAGAATGGAGAACACAAGGTCAAAGTAACGTAATAAGTTTATTTTTAGTTATTTGAGTATCTGGA
This sequence comes from Plecturocebus donacophilus, assembly GCA_004027715.1. Taxonomy (NCBI): domain Eukaryota; kingdom Metazoa; phylum Chordata; class Mammalia; order Primates; family Pitheciidae; genus Plecturocebus; species Plecturocebus donacophilus. Next base: position 73,746 of record PVKP010001274.1, read on the forward strand.
TATTGTGTATTTGGATTTTGTCATGTAATATTTATAATAACAATCAAAGACATGAAATATTTAGGTACCAATTAAAAAATGCATGTAGGAACTACATGCTATAAAGTACAAATCACTAATGGAAACAATTAACTAAGATCTGAGTAACTGGAAATATACACCATGCTTGTCCATTGAAAAATTACATATTGTTAGGATATAAATTTTACTGAATAGATCTTTAGATTTAATGTAATCCCAATCAAAATTTTATTAGGACTTTATATCAAAATTAACAAGTGATTCTAAACTTTATGTGGAGGTTCATTGGAATTAGACTAGCCAAAACAAGCAAAAAAATAAAGTTGTAGAAAAATAATACCTAATTTCAAGACTTATGATAAAGTTACAGTAATCAAGACAGTATATATTGATGAAAGACTGCTAAATCAAAGGTATATAAGAAAGAGTCGAGAAACAGAACTGCAGATATGTGGGTAATTGATTCTCAACAAAGGTGCAAATGCAAATTGAATTATCATCAATTCAAAGAAGTTGAGACTGTCTCATCTTTCTATGATAAATCATAGAAACAATGATTTATCTTTTCTGGAAAAGACATTTAGTCTGGATATGAATTCCTTTTTGCAATCTGCAATACTTTTTTCAGTATACCATCAGTGGATACACAGGGTGACATTTTTAATGTCACAGAACACATACAATATATCTTCTGACCAGGAAATTCACTTAAAGTGAGTGAAGTGTGGCAATAAGCTTATGTTCACCAAATATATTCACAATGTTATAACATTCATTATCCTACAGCTGACCTAATGGAAATAGAGCAATGGAATGGCTACTAGAAACTCAGTTACGCTTGAGCCCAAAAGTTCAAGACAGCCTGGGCAACATGGTGAAACCCTCTCTTTACTAAAACAATACAAAAATTAACTGGGAGTGGTGGTTCACCTTTGTAGTCCTAGCTGGAGGGAGAGAGCACTGAAGTGGGAGATCACCTAAGCCTGGGAGGTTGAGACTGCAGCTATGATTCTGCTATCAGTTACACTGCTAGCTGGATGACAACATTTGTTAAGCTAGTGATTTTCTTTAAACTGTAATATGCTCTAAATTTGTGATCAGCGCATGGCATCATTTCTCTCATAACCAGAATTTATAAGCTAAGGTGTGGAAATATTTGTTTCCCATCTCTGTAGATTTAGGCTTTTTGGATTCTCAAAGAAAAATTCTTTCACTAGGAGACCCAACACAAATACACTGAATTGAAAGGAAATTGCCCTTGACCATTTCAGAAGACAGGCGCATAAGGAATCTAATGTACTAGCTGGTATGACAGATCCTGATTATCCAGGTTATAGAATTACTAATATAAAATGAGGTTGACACTGCTTATGTCTGGAATCAGTGTCATTTCCTAGTACTAAGTTCATTGATATATACATAAATAAGAAACTGTAACAATGGCATACAGGCCAGATTGCTAATGACAAGAACTCCTCTGAAATGACAATTTGGGTCACTTCCCTATTCCCCCAGATAAAAAACCATGACTGGCTGTGGTACTGACTCACAGCAATGAGGAAATGGAAAGACAGTGAGAAGGGAAGTTACAAATATTGACTCTGGCCACACAACAAGCAGAAGAAATGAGAACTGTAGTAGTTACATTTTTCCTTCTTTGCTTTGATATGTGCATATTTTTATATACCAAACAATTATGTTTTTTTCCATTCCCCTCTAATTTGACATAAGGTATGTTTATAATAGGTAACCCTATATTTCAGTATTTAAATTAGGGAACATCAAAAGGAGATTGTAACAGTTATGACATTTGAAAATCATAATGGGACGGATATAATGACCTAACTTCTATATGAAACTATTGATTCCCATATTATATAAACTGGCTTATGTTTTTTGTTACTGCTGATATTATTTCATTTGTTTGCTTTTTTTGCCCTGACCAAAAGTCTTTGGCAGATGATGCCAGAGCAAGTCAATTAGCACAGACCCAGTTATTCTCAGGGCTCTGAACATGTACAGATCTCTACCACTTCTATCAGTAAATCTGAAAGTGTTTCAGATGATCATTGACTATAATTAAAAAAAAAAAAAAACCTGAACTTTCTGATTCCTGTCATTATAGCATCTGTATATTTTTGGAGACATTGCCTCCAAAAATGCTGTTTGGAAATATTTGAACATTAGTGATTGGGTCAAAGCAAGTGACCTGTTTAGATAAGAAGGAATGGGATATGTGTTTATGCAAGTGCTTCACTTGAATGAGGAACATCTGGCTGATTTTGTTAAGTTATGGGTCCTACTAGCTAAAAACATTTTCTCACATTTGTTAAGAAGCAATCATTTTGAAAATAAAAATAAATAAATGGGTGAACAGGACAAACCCTAAATCTCTTTACCTCTCCTTTTATATATTTGTAACATTAGTGTAAAAATAGCACTTGTGAAAATTGAATGTTAAAATATTTATAAGCATACAAATAATATTTGTAAATATGCAACACATAGTTTTCTAGGAGCAGCAGGATTACAATAAGTGAGGTCACACTTTCTAATATTTTGTAGGAAATTTAATATTCAAATCCTTTTTTAAAGATGTTAAGGTATTCACAAGCTAATACAAGTCTTGTATTGCATTGACTTCACTTATTTCAGAGCGATGAGATGTTTTCAAATTCAGATCTTTTGAATTATTGAAATACTTATTGATATAAAGACTCTGTTTCTCCTAATGCTTTGCTTTGCCTCACTGCTACCCCCTATTCCCTGCCCGAAACAAGGGCCAAATTCCTGGAATACTACAATTGTGGATGATCCTCTGTTGACATAATTGGTTTCTATCTCCAATTGAATTAATTGTTTGTATCAGCTGGCAGAAATTCAAAGAACCAAATGATTTGTTCCCTGGGAAATGGCAGAAGATTTGAAGGAATACTAAAAATAAACAACATGATACTTTTGTGTAAATATACAACTTCTTTCCTGTATTATAAAAATAATTAAAAATATTTTAAAAGATCTATTTATTTATTGAACTCTTTTAAGAAATGACATCTACATTTTTTAGAAATAAAAATGCTTACGGAATTAATTAAAATTACATTTCAGCATATGTTAATACTACTTTTATAGTGTTACTGCCATATAAATATAGGAAACTCAAACATTCATTTTGATGACAATATTAGAGACAACACTCAGAATTAATGGACTGCTGAGCTGTATCTTATATGCGGTTTGTTTATATCAAAAGCTCTCCCAGCCTTGACCAGTATTTAAATACATTATGTGGCATGTATGTTTTTTCTACTAACTTCTTACAGCTACAATGAAATAAAATAAGACCATACATTAAAAAATTATGAAATACAATAGAACATAGACAATATTGAGAATAATTAAAGGTTGATCAAGCTATATTTCCAACCTTGAAAATAAGTTAAACATACCAAAATAGTACTTTTCAAGCATCCATCACTATTAGCTTTTTCATATATTTTGTTCCTTACATCCAATCAGCTGCTTATTCTATTGTTATTTCTGTCATAAATTTATTCCCTGTCATTACTACTTTTATTTGCATTTTCATCATGTCACATCTGAAATTGTCATCATTTTCTAGTTGGTGTTTCCCCCTCTAATCTATCACTCTATTTTAATCTATTTGCCTATCTGATTCATTTTCCTGAAATACTAATGTCATTTATAATTCTCTACTGAAGGCCTTAATAGTTTCATTTTGCTTTTTTATTTTTCTTCACTAAAATTTATTTGTTTTATATTTTCCTTTATGGATCCAGCTCCTTGCCTTTGGCCAATTTTGGGATCAATCAGACCTAAATTAATAGCTGAATTTTTCCCCTCTAACTGTGAGATTTGGTCTGGTTCTTCAGACTCTCAAACCATTACATTCCTTATCTGTTAAATGGAGAGAAAATAATGTGGATCCATCATAGGATCACTGAGAATTAAAGTGAAATAATGCATATACTGGGTTCAGTATCTGGAGAATAAATAGTAACTATACAAAGTGTAATTTAGCCTAGAATAGAAATAAGAAGATCAATGTTTAAGTGGCGGCCTAATCTCAGTAACACCTCACATAAATCTGAGGAGCTCTCCCCCAGTCTTTGCTTCTGTCTAGTTTATTAAATTATTTAGCTCCACCCTTTCCTTCCCAAGACCACCACGATCCTGAGATTCCTCAAGGACCTAGAAATAGAAATTCCATTTGAGCCAGCAATCCCATTACTGGATATATATCCAAAGGATTATAAATCATTCTATTATAAGGACACATGCACATGTATGTTCATTGTAGCACTGCTTACAATAGCAAAAACTTGGAACCAACCCAAATGCCCGTCGATGATAGACTGGACAGGGAAAATGTGGCACATATACACCATGGAATACTATGCAGCCATGAAAAACGATGAGTTAGTTTCCTTTGTAGGGACATGGATGAACCTGGAAACCATCATTCTCAGCAAACTGACACAAGAACAGAAAATCAAACACCGCATGTTCTCCTAGGAGGGTGTTGAACAATGAAAACGTGGACACAGGGAGGGGAGCATCACACACTGAGGTCTGTGGTGAAGAACTAGGGGAGGGACAGTAGGGGGTAGGGAGTTGGGGAGGGATAACATGGAGAGAAAGGCCAGATATAGGAGATGGGGATGGAAGCTGCAAACCACATTGCCATGTATGTACCTATGCAACAATCCTGTATGTCCTTTGCATGTACCCCAGAACCTATAATGCAATAAAAAAAATATACATATATATATATATATATATATATAAAATATGCAGGATATTAAAAAAAAAGAAAAATCCAAAGCTTGGTATTCTCCCAAATAAAGAGTATCTAACTGAGACCTTGAGAATCACATGGGCATTTCATTCTTTGCTTTTTTAGGCCTTCCAAAATCTGACCCAACCTGACTGCAACTGAACATATATTTTTTAACATATATTTTTATTTCAACCACTTTCACCACGTTTCCATCCTCTACAAAATATCCATTTAATATCTTCATTTCTTTTCATTAATCTGGTCCTAAACCTTGGAAGAATAAGTTCCCTAATATAGGGAAAAATAAACTCCAACATTCTATTCCTTAATTTATATTTTTTCAAACTTTACATTCTTTTTGCATTTCCCACTCTAATGTGAAGCTTTCTGAAGTTTTAATGGTATTACCATATTAGAAGTACAATTAATAATTTACAAGAGCATGTACTTACTGTTTCTACATGCAGTCAGTATTCATAATACATGATATGATAGCTTATTCTGGTTACTACTTTTGCAATATTTCCAAATTACTAATGTACATTAATTGTGGACAGGGATTTAAACATAAACTTTAAAATTGTAAATTCTTATATTTCTAATTTAATTTTTAAAAATACATATTCATTGTCATATATAGGATTTACCATTAAGCATAAAAAAGAAAAATGTAATGTAAATGATGTCCACCATTTAAAGTTAATTATAATAATGATATTAAGGATTTTCCTTTTAATTTTTCTCCCTCTGGGTAGAGTCTTGTGTAATTGAGATCATAGGGTATATACCATTCTACATAGCACTTAGATAATATAAGATCTTTCTCACACAATTATAAGAACTTGGCAGATATACTTTAAATGTATGTTGAAATATTTTCAGACATACCACACTTTACTTAGACATTCTTTTAAAACCCAACATTCAAGTTATTTCTAATTTTTTATTTTATATAATGTAGGTAATAAGGTACATTTATGTGAAGAAAACTTTGTTAAAATTGACTATTTTCCTTGGTTTTCATCTTAAATTCTTAAAGAATTCCCATATTCAGGAGTATGAAATGTTATATATTACTGAAATTGTATTTATAATTTTCTTGTTACCAAGCCATACTCTAACATTGAGATTACCATTTTAAAAATCATTGTTCGTTGCATTTTTTTTCTTTCTTTGAGACAAAGTCTTGCTCTTTCACCAGGCTGGAGTGCACTTGTGCAATGTTGGTTCACAGCAGCATCAACCTCCTGGGATCAGCAATCCTTCCACCTCAGACTCCTGAGTAGCTGGGACTATAGGCCTGTGGCAACATGCCCACTAATTTCTGTATTTTTTGTAGAGAGGGGTTTTACTATATTGCCTAAGCTAGTTTTGAACTCCTGCGCTCAAGCAATCAGCCCACCTCAGCCTCCCAATGTATCTGGATTACAGGCATGAGCCACTGTGCCTGGCCTTTTAGTTGTTATTTGAAACAATTATTTCACTATTTTTCATTTTAATTTTCTGTAATCACAAGTAAGAAATTCTAGTACATATTTATTTTTGGAGATACTGTCTAGATAAACTTTATTTGGTCTCGTTAAGTCTTCTCACAAAACTCATTAAAATTTTAATTGTAATTACATTAAACTTAAGGATAGGTTTTTTTTAAATAATTGACCTGTTTACTCATTTTTTATCTATTTTAGTTCTTATACAGCAAAATTTATATGTCTAGAAGGATCTGCATATTTATTTCTATTTGCACATAGTGTGTGCATTACATATTTTTTATTCATACATACCATCTCATATTCATGCTGGAAATCTCTTAATATATTTTTCATAAACACTTTCAGCAAAGACAAAATAAAATTTTTTGATATTAGAAATTAAAGAAGTTATAAATTTCATCCTAAAGAACCACAAACACAATGCATTATATAGCTTTATGATACTTTGCATGTCTTAATATGAAGCAGTGTAGTAGAGTTATTAAAGATACAGACCTTGGCTTATTCCAGTGAATTTTAAACCCAACTCTACTACTCACTGCTCGATAATGTTTTGCAAAATAATTGAATACTCTAGGACTTTCTTGACATACAGTATGGAAATAATAATAGTTGTAAGACTACTATTGAGATGTCTTGTCTGAAATGAAGATTAAATGAAATAGATAAATATAATGTTAAAGAAACAATCAATTTTAGATATTTATATTATTATTAGTTTATTTCTCTAAATATTTATCTTTGTCTCTGCATTTTCTACTAGAACACAAGCCTCCACTTCTTCCCCTTTAAATACTATTATTTCATCATACTGGGTGATTATAAAGCTTTTTACCCTTGTGGTGAAGTGAAGGTAAGTCACAAATGCGCTTTTATTTTTTGACTCAGTCAAGGGGCTGTCCTTTTAAAAAAACAATAGGCAGTAAAGCCTTGAACATTTGCTGGAGAGAGATTACCATTTGGACCTTTTTCAAAATAACTAAAAATGCCTAGAGGAAGCTATATTTTAAATAACAGAATTTTAAAAATGAGAAGATTAAAATATGTTTGTTTTCAGGGAAGGGCTAAGTATTGCAGTGGCTGAGGACGGAGATTTTTGTGGGGATTTTTTGGTATGTGTGAATAGTCACAATACAGAAGACAGTATATAAAGTGACAAACAATATCCTCAACAACATTTCTTCTGCACCACAGCCACAGGTTTTTTAATGCTGCTTTCTAGAAATTTCATCTGTATTGATAGATGATAGGATGACAATGTGCAAATCAATAAAAGTAATTCTAAAGGAATTACAGAAAACGTAGTTCAAGTATTTAGTTCCTTGAGGATATGACTTCATTCAGGGCAGTTTTGTCATCTTTTTCATGTAGTTTCCAACATTTTTGTTAAAGTTATTTCTAGAGATTTTATGTGGACTTTTCAAGTGCCAGTGAAACTAGAATGTACAAAAGAATGTCCTTGACCTTGAGAACCTCACAGTGTAGTATGGAAGTCAGATCAGTAAAGAGGTCATCCAAACATATGCCCTAAAAGATATCCTACAGTTACTAACACAATATGTGGTTCACAGAGGAGGGGGCCGCTTGTGCTCTGTGTTGGAAGTAGGTAACTTTTGCACAGAAGATGAAAAAATTAAGCTAGGTCTTCAAAGATGAGTAAGCTTTGCATAGGCAGAGAAAACAGTAAAGCTCTTGTCAGGTAATGTTTTACTTCTCTGGAAAAAAAACTCGTTTTTTTCGCAACATGTAAGAACTATATGAAGTGTATGATATAGCATAGGTAGGAGTTGTAAAATTTCACATAAACCTTGATGATAGTGAAGTCAAATTAAGGTGTTATATAGTTTTTGTATATGTAATCAAAACAAACCTACGATGAGGTTTCATAGGAACGTAATCTGTAGATGCTGGATATCGGCATACTTTGTTTTATCGCACTTTGTTTTTATTGTACTTTGCAGTTACTGTCTTTTTTTACAAAGAGAAGGTTTTTGGCAACCTTGTGTCCAGCATGTCCATCAGTGGCATTTTTTCAACAGCATGTGTTCATTTCGAATTTGTACGGTGCATTTTGGTAATTTCCACAATATCTCAAATTTTGAAATTATTGTGATGTATGTAATGGTTATCTGTGATCAGTGATGTTTGATGTTACTATTGCAATTGTTTTGTGGTATCACCAATTGAACCCATGTAAGACAACAAACTTAATCAGTAAACGTTGTGTGTGTTCTGATTGCTCCACCAGCAAACTCTTCCTTCATCTCTCTCCCTCTCCTTGGGCCTCCTTATTCTCTAAGATGGAACAACATAGAAATTAGGCTAATGAATTATCTTATGGTAGCTTTTAAATGTCCAAGTAAAAGAAAGATCTGCACATTACTCAATTTAAGTCCATTAATCTCAACAATTTTTCATGTTGCATTAATTTTCCCGATTAACTGTACTTATAGCCATGCTCACACATTCAAAAAGTATTTCCAAAGCTTGTTTTTCTGTGACTCCCTCAACAGGCCTGTGTAATGTCATTTCAATATTGTTCACTCTTAAGTTGAAATAATTAACTTGATACCCTGCTAGAAAAGTCAATACCTTTTGTTAAAATTAGATTTTTCTTTTATAGTATAAGGAGGTTTGTAAACAATTACTAACAAAAGCATTAAATGTATAAATAGGTCTATCACACACAGAAAAAAGAAATTGCCACAGTCAGTCCAGTCTTTATCACCTACCACCCTAATCTGTCAGTCAGCAGCCATCAAGACAATACTTTTCACCAGCAAAAAGCTGACAACTTCCTGAAGGCTCAGACTATTATTAGCATTTTTAGCAATATGCATATGTGTCATCATTGTGCAACTTGACAATTTTTTATTGGACATAGTCATTTAAGCACTTACATCAAGGAAGAGAATGTTATAAGCATTTCTGAAACATAGATGAAATGGAACCCTACTCATTAAACCTTAAGGTCTCTATTCAATTTTCCAGTGGTATCCTAATCTAGCCGTCTAATACAGATTGGCTTCTTATTTTTTGTTTTATTTTATCTGAAAGTAATCAATCAAGATACACATATTCTTAAATGTGGCATCTGTCACTCAAAACTAGGTTTTTGAAATTCATTTATATTTGAGTGCAGTAGTAGGTGGTTTGTTATTGCTGTATAGTATTTCATTTTACAGTATATTCATCATCTTAAGGTTGGAACTATTCTCAATATTGTTTTTATGAACATTTGGTACATTTTTGAGTTAACAAATGCTGTGTTTCTCTTGAAAATATAGTTAGGAGTAGAATTGCTACATCACAGAGTGTGTATATATTCTCAATAATTTCACTTTTGCCTTATTTTCAAGATAGACATGTGGAAATGCAGGTAGTGTGATTTTTGGATAAAAGTTTGCCAGGAGATCAATAGTGACTAACACTTCATTTTCTACCTCTAATTGTAGTTACTAAGTGAAGTCTGAAAATACTCTAATAGTTATTCAACCAAGTAACTATTTCTTTATATTTTAACTCCCAGAAGACTTAGTCTTCTGGTTCATCCACTCTACAAGCACAGTATATTATATCAGATGGACACCAAGTAGTATAAGCTCAGTCTCCTTTTGCCCAGTCTACCACTACACCAATACTGTTTATACAGATATTCTAAATGTAATCCAGATGCTGAATTATATTCTAATGGATGTTGGGAAACAAAGTGTGAAAATAAACAAAATTTGCAAGAACCTATAGTTGAACTTAAACTAAGAAAAGGAAGTATTATATTTGTTGCTTGTATTGTACAATGAAGCATTCTCTTTAAATTGGCGTAATTCGTTTGTACATAGGACACAGGACCGAATCTGAGAAAAAAAAATTAGTTTGTGCTTGTTTAAAAAAGGGAAATAAATGTTTAGTATAAAGTTTATAGCTATATGCTGTTTTATGCAGACACATTGGTAAATAACTGGCAATATGGTATAAGAAACAGATGGCAGGTAAGGAAAGGTTGAGTCCAGAAAAAGCAGAAGGTGGGAAGACGAAGTAAACAGGAGAACTGCAGCAGTGTCTTAGAAAAATAATGTGCTGATAGAGTAATTATTGTTCACTATATTCAAGAACATGCATTAGTATATCTTATTAATAAATAAAAGCAACATCTGTTCACAAATGTAGTTAAGTCAGTTGGGGAAAGACATTGCAAGGCAAGATGACTTGGACATAAAACAGCCTGTGAGGTGCTTTCTGAAAGAGGAATAAAGTGCAATGGGTACAGAAGGGTAGGAAATAATCACAGAAAGCCCAGAGGTGAGGGCATTACAATCACGTTTATAAACACATTTGCAGTTACTTTGTGGAAAAATATCTAATATCATGATGTGAACCATGTCATGGACAGCTGAAACTGATAATCTAAAGGAAGAGAATTTTTATCATTAGTCCCCAGGAGAAGAAATCATACATTTAAAATAAGAAGAATGTTGTGGGATTTTAAAGTATTTTAAGAGTAAATCTGGAATTCACTCTCAAAGGTTAAGGCTCCTTGGAGGGTACAGCACATTGAAAATCTGAAGGAAGAGGAGCAGAAACTGAGGAGAGGGTCATGTTGATCATAAAACAATCATATAAAATGGAACAAATTGATAAACTATGTCTGGCTTTTAAAGAAATATATGAAATCAATATTTCTAGGACACTTTATTTTCAAGGTAAGTTGATTAGAGGATGAACAGGAAGATGATGATAAGGAAGCAGCAGGAATTATATGTCACAGTAATGAGGTAAGAAAATGATTTTTTATGATCACCAATTATTATGTTAATGAGGAAATTAATCAAATAAGGGTAACTTAATTGGAAAACTGATGAGTGAATAGGATTGACTATATTACATTGGGGAATAAGTTAAGGCACATAATAGGAGGGCTTTTTTCTTTTTAAATATATTTCAAACTAGAATTTTACCCTGAATATCTGCCTTCAGGAAGGTAAGAGGGAGAAATGACAATTGCAAATAACCAAAAATTGATTCTCTGGGATTTTAGGATTTAATCCTTGTGGCCTAAAATGTACTGGTTAATGCCATTTTCTTTCTTTCATGTAAAATGTTCACTTTTAAAAATATGTCTTAATCAACTGCACTAGGAGATAAGGTATTAGAAGGAAGGGATGGTGAATTATCACGTCTAGGACCTGGTACAATATGTGATACAAACCCAATGACCTTGCAAGAAACACAAGCCCCTTGAAGTTAACTCTAGTAAAAATTTGTCATAAGACATCTCAAAGAGTCCAAGGAGAAGAGCACAGGTAGGATAACACTGTAGCATAGTTAGTACTACACTGTGTTTTAGTACTATACCAGATCCAAAGCCTGGCAAAATTTCAATCTTCTGTCTGCATCCATCAAAACTATTTATCTACATTTATACCTAATTATTTCTCACTCTTTGCAGAATAGCCTTCTTTATTTCTCTGGAGCATGTGGTGAAACCACTAGGTGCCTCTGAGTATACATGATACAGGAGCATTCAGCCCTCAGCATTCCAGAAGAGATGAAGTACATCTTTTGTAATACCAATTTGAATTCCCAGGAAGGGACAGCTGTATGAATAAATTTGATACAGATGCCCAAGTCTGGACCAATCAGCTGCATCCAGGGGTGCAGCAACATATGGCTTCAGTGTGGTGGCTACCCAGAGGACGAACATTTACAAACGAAGGGATGATTGCTCTGAGATACCTACCGTGACCTACAGTTCTCACTGTGGATGTGTTAAATGAATAAAAAGGAAGTCATATTCAGTTCTCCTGTAGTGACTCATGTATTCCTCCTGGACAGAATATTTTCTCTACCTGAATTATTTTAAGAAAAACATGTAGAATTAATAGAACAGTCAAATGTATTTAGGAGTAGATGAAATTGTTAGAATTGTATCTTTCTTTCAACTTATACTCTTTATAGTAGGAGTTAGATGTTTATGGGCACAAATCCCACCTCTTCCACCTAGTTAGGTTTGCATGCTTTACATATGCTATTTCTCTCAATAAAATATACCTTTCTCATCTGTAAAATGGTGATAATTAATAATGATAATGAGATGAAATGATATATTTAATGAACAGCACTCAATGTATGCTTAACATATAGCAAGCATGGTATTAGTAATGTATTGTTACTTTTATTATTTTTATCAGAAAATTATATTAATCTTATTGCTGTAGGAAATTGTCTCAAATTTTGTGTCTTAAAAACAGCACAAATTCAGTATCATCAGAAGGTCAGAAGTCTGAAATTGGTTTCACTGAATTAGAATCAAACTGTCAGTGGGGCTGCACTGCTTCTGGAGGCCTTAAAGGAGAGTTCATTTCCTTGCATTTTACAGCTTCTCCAGGCTAGCCACCTGCACTCCTTGGCTCATGGCTCTTTCTTTTACCGTCAAAGCCAGCAGTATAGCATCTTCAGATTTCTATCTCTGACTCTGACACAGCTGCCTTCCTCTCATAAGGATACTTGTGACTAAACTGAGCTCACCTGCGTTACCCAGGAAGCTCTCCCCATGAAAGATTCTTAATCACTTTTGCCCTGTAGGTTAATGCATTGGTGGGTCTCAAGAACTAATGTGGACATCTTTGAGGAGCTGTCATTCTGCCCACCACACCAATAACATTTCCTCTTCTTCTTCACAGTAAGTCTTGAGTTTGCAAAACTTACTCTTGAATATGTCATTTAGTTCTAAATCAAATTTTCAATTAGCAAATCCATTTCCTAACTGAAGAGGATATACTGAGAGAAAATATTAATAAAGTCAAATTTATGAAATAAGGTTAGACTATCATGAAAATATTTCTCATACATATGTTCATGACTGTCTTTCAATATGTATGTTCGTACATACAAGTCCAGTTATAGATAGTTATATCATGTTTCAGAAACTACTACTCTAAACAAAGTATTTCACAAGTTGTTCTTTGTAATCTACTCATGTGTAGAATTAAATTTTCAATGACCTATATTGCTTAAAGCAGATCAAATTACTTGACTAAATAACAATAATAATGTATTCTGGGCATATTGCCAACCCTTTTTTTTTTGTAATTTTACCTAATTACGTGAAAAATAAATTTAGGTTGAAAGAAAGAATATTTCCAAACTATAACTTAGTTCCAGAGTTGCCTATACCCTATGAACACATTTGTGACCTTTAGTAATGTTTTTCCTTTCTTGCTCTTTTTGTTGTTATTGTTGTTTGTTTGCTTGTTTTTTTTTTACTACACAAATAGAATTTTGGTCTTGAGTGAAGAAAGCAGAGGTTTTTTGACTAGTCATTTACTGCTGGGGCAATACCTTCTCAAAGAAGCACAATTTGAGAGCAAGCCTCCTGTTTAAACTGATTAGTAAAAATATTTATATTGTAAATTGTTTGAATATGAATTGTTAGTTTGGTCTAGCTTTTTTCAATGTTTACACTGTGTGAACTAATTGTGAGTTCATTCAGACTTTGGATAAACTGTTATTACCTAAACCATACCTACTGTTGCCCAGGTATCTAGAATTTAGTCTTTATTGGCCTTCTCAAGTGCACCAACTCCTGACTGGCTTTAGAGTTTAAGTTTAAAGTTAGTTTGATTTGATTTAATCTTGGATTATTTGAAAGATCATTGATTTTTCTGACTGTGTGACTTTTGTTTTGTTTCCAATTTTGACAGTGCTTTGAGACAGCTTTGCCACAAAAAGAACCACTCCATAAAATAGAGTTGTAGTGAAAAAGCCTCGCTTTAAGGTTACCTGGTGATATCCCCACATGACATTTTCTTTAAAATAACTCCGTGAGAAATAAACAGCCCGGCCACAAGGAAAATTTCTTTTGAAAAAGGAAAAAAGCCTGCTACTGAAGATAAGCAAAAAGGATAATGAATGTCATAATCTCCAAATCATTTATCAAAGTTTACATGTCAGAAGACAGAACAGTAGATTAAAATAACCTACTTCTTTATATGCACAAAGATGCCAAATTAAGTCCCCATTTTCCTGTGCTTGAACTTGATTAAATTGTTCTGGACATACCCCTTTCTGAAGGTTGGAGACACAAATAAATAGGGTGTGAAAGGGCTCTGTTCGATGACCTGTACAGCTGCAATGAATGAATACACAGTAACACTTCATTTATTCAATCAACTCATCTAAAACATGAGAGCACACTTTGATGAAGAGGCCAAAGAAGTGTATTAAACCAAGAACTTAATTTCAGAGTGGATAATTCAATCACCCCATTAATAAAATATTATAAATAATAATTTGTTACTCATTCAACTTAATTTAGCACTTTTTGGGTCCGACACAGTGCTCAGCCCTGAGAATAAGTTGATAAAGAAGATTGAGATGGTCTCTTCCACAGGACCCATAAAGTCCCTTAGAGAAGTACAATAAACAACAAATTTCAGAGGTGATGATTGTTTGGGAAGCAGAACAGGATGTCATGGAAGCATATAGCACACCAATCTAAGCTATTGTTTGTACTGGACTGCCATTTTAAATGCATTCTTCCCACCATCCCTGAAGGTAGTAGATTCCTTCCATCTTCCTCTCCCTTTGTCCTTCCCTTCTCCTTCCCTTCCTTCCAATTCCCCCATCTGTTCTTCTTTTCCTTCCATAAATATGTTAAGAAAGGCTGTGCTCACCTTTCTCTCCTAAAAATGGGCACATAACAGTAAAAATAGAAACAAGACCCTGCTCTCATAGGGCCTAAAATAGACGAAGTTATTCAAATTTTGATGAAATAAATATTTGAGTGATTAATTAGTTAATTGCTACCAGTGACTACTTTAGAAAGACATGCAAATTGCTATGAGAGAGGTGCTAAATTAATCTGAGAATAGTATCTGAGAAATATCTGAGAACAGTATCTGAGAAATTTTTTTGAGAAAGTGACACCTAACTGAGAGTTTTAAAGAATAGAAAAGTTTTTTTTTTTTTTCCAAGCAAATGAAACAATAGCATATGTGAAGGCCTATTCATAAAAAGCTGGAAGAAATAAAGGAGTCTATTGTGAATGGAGCTAGGAAGAGTTTAGATCAAGAAGAGAATAGAGTAGTGCTTTAGAAATACACAATCATTTTATAAATGAGAACACAGAGCACTAAAGAGCCAGTTTATTATATGATTTCATCATATAGTAATAAATGATATGGTTTGAGGAGACAAAAGTTTGATTATAGAGAATGGGGTGGATATGATTGATTTAACCTGCATTTCACCTCTCTTCCATGGTGAGGTAGCCATGTGTTAGGGGTCATGGCTCTTCTCTATAAGTCTTTTTAAATATAAGTCCCATCAGCCTTGCTAGTGAATAACTCAGGATCCCTGACTAGAGTCAATTATCTCACAGCTTTCCTCTGACCGCAAGGCACAATGACCCAAATTGACCCAGTAGGACAAGAGACAGGTCGTTTTAAGACTCTGTCTTCGTCTGGACTTCTCATGTGCAGTGTGGGGCCTAGCTCGCAGAAACCAAAAGAAAAGTTCGAAGAAATAGAACTGGCAGAATAGGATTAAGTTAGTCTTGAAGCCTACAATATCTCCGTGTTTCCCAGTATGAGGGCTAATAGTTTTGTTAGTTATCAGAAGTTGAGAAATTCAAGATGGAATAAATAAAACAGTGCTTTAGGAGGTAAACCAGTCCTCATTATGATGTGCAATACAAAATTACGAGTTCTTCTGGGGTACCCATTCATATGTGATATGGTTTCCCTCTGTGTCTTCACCCAAATCCCATCTTGAATTGCACTCCCATAATTCTCACATGTTGTGGGAGGGACGCAGTGGGATAGAACTGTATCATAATGATGGTTCCCCCATACTGTTCTCACAGTAGTGAATAAGTCTCATGAGATCTGATGGTTTTAGCAGGGGTTTCTGCTTTTGTGTATTCCTCATTCTCTTTTTGCCTGCTGCCAGGACTTGCTCCTCCTTGCCTTCCACCATGATTGTGAGGCTTCCCCAGCCACATGGAGCCCTACGTCCAGTTAAATCTCTTTCTTTTGTAAATTACCCAGTCTTGGGTTTATCAGCAGGGTGAAAACAGACTAATACAGTATATTGGTACCAACAGAGTGAGGCATTGCTGAAAAGATACCCCAAATGTGGAAGCAAGTTTGGAACTGGGTAACAAGGAGAAGCTGGAAAACTTTCCTCTAGCCCCCTTGGCTGAAACCACATTTTCAAGTGGAGTTCTACAATAGCTTCCTAACTAGGCTCCCTGGCTCCACCTGTTCTTTTTTCCAGCAGTAAGTGTAACCTTTTAAATATGTACATCAGCTAAATTAACTTCTCTCTTTTAACCTTGCTAATAGATCTCCATGTCAATCAAAGGAAAACCCTAAGCCTTACTAATTGCTTACAAAGCTCTACATGGTCTACTCTTCTTCCTTCTCTCATCATCCTCCTACCTCTTATTCTGTTTCTGCCCCTCCCACTCTGCTCCAGAAATTCAGGCTTCTCTGCTTGTTCAAGGACACATCATATAGCCTCCCATTTGAAAACATTTACACTGGTCTTTCCTGCTGCTCATTATCCCTCCTCTGTTACCCTTCCCCAATACCTATATGGCTTACTCCGACCCCACTTTGAAGTTTTTACCCAAATCTCCTTCCTGAATGCTCTATGAAAACATTTTATTCTTTTCCCTCGCCAGCATTTTTTAACCCTTCGTGTAACTTAAACACAGTGTCTGACACATAGTAAATATTCAATAAACATTTTTAATGAAAGAATTAAAACCTTTCAAAGAGATTTCAGAGCACATTAGGGTAAAGTCAGATGCCTTGTCATGTTTATAAAACATCTGCCCATGTTTCTAACCTCAGTTCATTCTCTATTCTCCTAACTTGCTTGTTACAGTCACACTATGTTTCAGTTCTTTGAACATTTTGAATTCTTTCTCATCTCAGGGCCTTTGAGCCTACTTTTTTTTCTCTCCTGATCAATATTTCCTTGACCTATTTCATATTGTACTTTCCATTTTTCTGACCTTAGCTTAAATGTCACATTTTGAGTTGTTTTTCCTCACTATCCTATGTTAAACCTCCATGTTATTTACAGCGTATTATTATATTCCGTATTTCTTGTTTGGCTCATTTATATTTTTTCTTGTCCATTGTCTCTTCTCTCTAAAAGAATGTAAATTCAATTATATCAAGACTTACTCCATTTGTTCAAAAATGCAACCTCAACATGAAAATACTGTTTTTGGCAAACCATATGCTCTCAATAAATATTGTGTTTTGGGTTAAAACAAAACAGAACAAAACATAAAGTGTGACTCATAAGTTAATGGCACCATTTTGGAGGCAGCGGAGAATAGAGCCTAAGAATACAGTCCATAGTTCAGAATGTTTGAGTTTCAGCTCCGGTATAACCAGGTACTCATTATAATATGAACATGTATCTGGGTTTCCTAGAACAGTTTCTGATTATGCTTGCTGAACTCATTTTTCTATTACAAAACCACTTTCATTCTCAAAAGTGTCCTGGGTTGGAATGAAAATTATGTCTTTCAAAACTCAAGTTAGGATTTTTTCTTGGTACAAGCTTTTTTTGTCCCAGTTTCTTTGTAAAGATAAAACTTATATCTAAGTCCTCTAGATGTTGAGAGGATTAGATAAACATACATAGTATATATGAAGAACATATTATGTGTGGGTGCCTGAATACTATACATATATATGTATACACATGTGTGCATATTTGTGTGTATGTATGTGTGTATTTGTATATATATATATATGTATGACAAAGAGCTCATACCAATATTTGGCTTTTCTGATTAACAAATTTTACATTTTAAAAAATACCCTCATCATCCCATTTAATATACAGTTTGTAGAAATATATACATTAAATATCAAAACTTCATCTGACAAGATATATAAATTAGGAGTTAACTATTCCCTTTATAACATGATGAAACACATGTTCATTTACACTAGAAATTTAATAGTGTACTTGTAAATAACTATCTCCCTTTTTGTGAGTTGAGGCACCAAAAAATAAACTATTGAAATATTTCCAATAATAAGGTCAATTAGATGGGGAAAGACTTTTCTCTGAATATGTAGTACATATCAATAGAAAAAAAAAGTAAGTTTAACATATTAGTACATTTTCACACTGTTGTTAAAGACATACCCAAGAGTGGAAGAAAAAAAGTTTTAATGGACTTACAGTTCCATAAGTCTGGAGAGGCCTCACAATCATGATGGAAGGCAAGGAACAGCAAGTCACATCTTACATGGATGGCAACAGGCAAAGAGAAGAGCTTGTGTAGGGAAACTCTTGTTTTTAAAACCATGAGATCTCATGAGGCCCACCCACTGTCACGAGAACAGCACGGGAAAGACCTGCCACCATGATTCAATCACCTCCCACCAGGTTTCTCTTATGACACATGGTACTTGTCGGAGTTACAATTCAAGATGAAATTTGGGACACAGCCAAACCATATCATTTAAATATACAAAAATGTATTTAAATGCCCATTGTAGGAAGTATATTTATTATACACACACCTGGTGTATTTTATTCTCTTTTTATTACTCCAAAACTTCTTTGTTATTGGAACTTGTGACTTTTTCAATTATTTTTAAATTTATTTTTAATTTTTATTTTCCAACAAAAAATTACAAGATCCCTTTTACTTACTGTATTTATTTAAATCATGAAATGTGAATTGTTATCATCATACATCAAGTATGATAGAAAAAGAGAGTGTTACTATTCATTCAACAGAGAAGGTTATGAGCCAAAAAATGCTTAATATTTAAAATAGAACACAATTAATTTTAATAAGCTAAAGTGTACCAGTAAGGCAAAAAGACAGGATATGTGTTAAGCAGCTGTGGGACCTAAAGGTCAACACTAAACATGATTCTCACTTACCCTTTTACTTTTAGTGTCATGGTCTCGTTCTGGCAACATAAGCCCTTGAGATTTCTCAAGCCATCCTTTGGTATTGAGCTACCTTGCTCATTTAAAAGCCTTAGTGATTATACTCTGTTATGGTATTAATGGAAAGGTCAATGAATTCATGAAAATACTTTTTTTTTCACTTTTATGACATTCTGAACCTTTTCTTCTTTTATCATTTTCAATAAGAAACTGATCATTCTGGTCATTTTGCATAATAAATGAACATAAGCATTCTCCATTTGTGATAATATCACTTTCCCTTTTCATGTACTGAATGTACAGTGTGAGGATCTCTGAATTGTTTGATATGGTACATGTTCTTATTTTAAATAACAACAGGGCTTTAATGGGAAAGAAGAAAGAGAGAAAGTATTTTTAATAAGACAAGCTAGAATTTAGAAGATGAAAAGGTTAAAAATCACCTTCAAAATCTCATACTAAGTGCTGACATAGTGACTGTTAATGTACTTCTAGAGTGCTTTTAAACAGTGTTTTACATTGAAATTGTCTCTGTGTCTGCTGTCCAAAGGACAATAGCCAGGGAAAGCTGGGAAGCAGCAGGTGAAGAGTAAAGGAACAAAGGCATATGATGAAACAGAAAATCATAAGAATATGCACTTCTATTTCTGGCATATATCCAATTTGGTGAGTTATAATAATGCTTACATTTCTCATACATCACACTCATATTAAAAAATAAGATTTCGATATTTATTTCATTATGTGACCAGAAAAATGTCTTTCACTTTGAGTCAGGACAAACTTTCTTTCATACATGGATTACATAAAACATATTTGGCCACTATAATGACAAAATGTCGTTTGGAGAAGGTATTGGTTTGGAAATCTTGTGATTTCTGTGTGGATATTAATCGTAATTTAAAATAAAGTTTATCAGTAAAAGCAATTTTGAGGACTTGATCTGCACTTTGATTATAGATTTTTGCTGACTACCTCAGGATGCTGCTTCCCACATCCCCGCTGCTCTGGCTCTAGCCAAGTTTCAAGTGGCCTCAGGTACTGTTCTCACTGCTGCTTCTGAAAGAGAAGCCATGAGCCTTGGCAGCATCCACGTGGTGTTAAGTCTGGAGGCGCACAGAATGCAAGAGCTGTGAAGGCTTGGAAGTTTCCATCTAGATTTCAGAGGATGTATAGAAAAACCTGGGTGTTCAATCAGAAGCCTGTCACAGGAGTAAAGCCATCACAGGGAGCCTCAACTAAGGCAATACTCCACAGAAATGTGGGTTTGACCCCTGTAGAGAGTCTCCACTGGGGAAATGCCTAGTACAACCATGAGATCAGAACTGCCATGGTGACTACAGAGCCACCAACACTATGCCACCTCAGCCTGGAAAAGCCATGGACATTTGACTTCAACTGCTGAGAGCAGCCAGTAGGGTGGCACTCAGAAAACCCGTGAAAGTGACACTACTTAAGATATTGGGAGCCCATTGCTGGCCCCACATGCCCAGGAAGAGGGACATGCCATCATGGGATATTTTGAAACTTTAAGATGTAACATCTGCCTGCTGGGTTTTAGACTTTGTCTTGGCTGATTTCTCCCTTTTGGAATGAGACTTTTTACACAATGCCTGTATAACAATTGTGTCTTGGAAGTCAATAATCTGTTTTTGATTTTCCAGGCTCACAACTTTAAGGAACTTGCCTCAAGTCTCAAATGGGACTTTTGACTTTGGACTTTTGAGTTAGTGCTGGAACGTGCTAAGATTTTTGGGGACTATTGGGAGAGGACTGTGTTTTTCAACATGAGAAATACATGAGATTTGGGGGAGACCAGGGACAGAATGCTATAGTTTGGATGTTTGTCCCCTCTAAATCTCATGATGAAATTTGTTTTCCAGTGTTGGGAATGGGGCCTAGTGGGAGGTATTTGGGTCATGAGGGCATTTCTTCATGAATAGTTTAATGACCTTCCTGAGTTAGGTGGGGGTAGTGAGCTCTTGCTCTTTTAGTTCTCATGAGAGCTAGTTGTTGAAAAGAGCCGGGCATGTTCTCTTTCTCTCTCTCTCTTGCTTCCTTTTTCACCATGTGATCTCAGCACATGGGAGCTCCCTTTTGCCTTCCACCACAAGAAATGTCCTATAAGACACATGTAGGGAATATATTCTAAATATATATTTTCAGTATATAAAATTATAAATAAATGGTGTATGGATTTGATTTAATGATGATGACATGTAAGTCATTTTTATACCAGGATGCACTTTCATATTTAATTAATTTAAAAATAACCATTGGGGCAAATATTTAAGAAGTACTGAATGTTTTGTTCAATTTTTGTAGATCTTTGGATTACACTTTGATAAGGGGACAGTATGATCTTTAAGAATAAGTTAAAAATTATGTCCTTTGCTTCTGAATTCAAAAATAAGGGTTTTTAAAATGTCCTTCAGGATTAGACTCATAAATACATTAAACAAAGGTAAAGGAATTCAAGGTAAATTTTTTTTATTATCTACATTTTCCATTATTTCATTTCTTAGCAAATGACAAGCTTTGAATCACATGTGACTACTGTAACACAAAAAGTGATTTTGAATACAGTCATCAGTATCATCTTTTAAAATATTCTGCATGATTTTCTGTGTAACTTTTAACTAAAAATGACACAGAAATAGTTCAAGCATAATAGGAGATGTGTACATGAGAAATATTTGATCTTTTCCAGGCCAACTTGTATTGTAGAGGGAAAATATCTTAAACTTAGAATCATGTCAAAGCTATACCTGAGAACAAAGAAATCTTGAAGAGCAACAGTATAATTGTGCTGTAAGATAATAAAACTTTCAAACTCACCAACATGATATTCAAGATCTTCCTGAATTTATAATAAACACTAAATTTTGTATCTGATACCCTATCTATTTATTTTATCTCATCTGTCACATCTTTCAGCACAAAATCAATATGAGTTACAATCTACTACTTATGCAAACATTTATAGCAAATAAATAGAGAATATTAGTACTGGCAGTTTACCTAATGAGATGCTGCTTCAAATGTGCAAGCTTGGGAAATGACTTGTAAAGTGTCATTGGAAATTAAAAGTAGCAACATTTCATGAAAAGTTGCAGTGATCAGAGACTGCAAATGTCTTTTTTTACTAAGTTCAAATTCCTAAACCTTTGCCTATTTGACAAGATGATATAAACTCAGTGCAAAAATAGGCACAAATTATACTATAACATCTGATTCCTTTCAAGAGAAAATTTGGGAGAACAATAACAGAATACTTTTTATGTGATTCTGCGTTTGCTCTGTATATTGCCATGATGTGTTTTTATAGTGAGCAACAATTCAACCTTTATTTTATACCTCTGTAAGTCTACTAGGGTAGTGATACCGCAGAAGAATTCTTAATAAACATTTACATATAATTGTAGATTTTACCACACATCAATATTTAAACAATTTTACAAATGAGATATTATTTCAAAAAGTTGAAGGCCTGGGACAATAATGGTTATTTACATTATGTTTGTATATCATACTCTTTTCACCTATCTTGGCTGTCATTTCATTAGATAGAAAGCACAAAGATGTCTTTCTTTTTTTTTTTTTTTTTTTGCCTGCCATAACTGTAGAGATTTTTTTTCCATGTTTAAGTTTTTAGAAACTTTGTTTAAGCTGCAATATATCATTTTGTATTCCTTGTCAGAATTTTATTTCCTTCAGGAATTTTACGTGTTCCCTCAAATGTAACAATTTTGCTATTCAACCATTAGGCAATTGTTTCAGTAGATCTTGAGGCTTTGCAGACCTTTAAATGACTACTGAAACTGGAGACTTGAGTAAATCTGCTCACTAAAGACTTTATGGCAGGGTGCAGTGGCTCACAGCTGTAATCCCAGCACTTTTGGGGGCCAAGGCAGGTAGATCACTTGAGTCTAGGAGTTCGAGACCAGTCTGGACAACATGACAAAACTCCATCTCTACCAAAAAAAAACCAAAACCCCAAAACGAAGCTCACACACCACACACAAAAACCTGTAAAACAACTTTGTCAAGTATATAAGGTTTTAAAATTTTAATATCAAAGTATTTTTCTTTGCCCTTATCAATTTTTTATTAATGCAAATATTTATTCTACGAATTTTGCCATAATTTTAAAAGTATATATACTAATTTATAGACCTTAAACAACACAGAAGCATATTACATAAATAACTTTTGTTTAAACTAAAAGAGTTGACAATTGTATTTTCACATTTTCCAATACAAATGAAAACTGCATCTTTTTTGTTTCCCTTCTCCCCTCCAAAACTATTCTCTTTGATAGGACAGAGGAGCAAGTCTTCCTTATGCTGTTTAGAAAACCCAGCATCACAGCAGCATGATCTCCTGGTAAAAGAGATCATCAATAGAATAGGTAATATAAAGCTGATATAATGAGGCCTCCCCTCTATCCTTATCGGTCTGGTCCAGTCATTCCAGGCCACGTGGGCACCATAATAGGATGGGCAGAAGGTCTCAACATTGGGGGCCCAGGCATCATTGGCATGTGGTCTCCCATGGGCAGCCTCATTCCAGGAGCAGGTCCTACTGGCATCATCCCAGGAAGGCCCATCATTGGCGTGAAGGGAGGACCCTCCCCATATAGGGTACTGGCATCATACCAGGGCAAGGGGGACTGGAAGACTGGGGGAGGTGGTATCATGGCCCCTGCAGGAGGAGGAGCAGAGAATGGAGTAGGACATATCTTTCCTTGTTGAAATGCAGCAGTTGTTTTGTCAACTAGGCTCTGAGCCTGCTCTTCCATTCATTTCTGATAGTAGTCTTTCACATTCTCTTTGTGTTTCTATGATTGCAGTGTGTGTTTTTCACAGATGGAGAGTCATGGGTGAGGTACGTATCTCAGTAGTCACAGTAAAACCTGGACTTGTTGCTCTTCAGGCCATTGGCCAGTCTGTTCCGTAACACATAGTTTTTGAAATTTATTCCTTTTTTCTTCAACTCCTACTATCATCCTTTTCCTCACAGGTATTCAGGTTTTTGAATCTGGTATTTATTATTCTATAATTTTTCACTACACATATGTGTTTTCTTCTTTATAAATTTTGATTTAAGTAAACCAAAATATTTATGAATTATTTTTCCATATCTCCCACCATTATCATTCCTTTTGGAAAATATTGGTGATCTAGTGTGTTTGACTTCATACATTTTCCATTTTATAAAAATACAATTATATATGTGTTTGGAACTTATTTGCTTTTTAAAAATGTCAAATTATACTATAAATAATACTTTGAAATAACCTTTCTCATTGAAAATGCATATTGTACACAAACTCTAGGTAAGTCTCTAACACATTCATTTAGAAGACAAAATTTACCTAATGATGGGCATTCTATTTATTCACTCAACCATCTACCACAGATATTTATATTGCTTTCAAACTTTTTCCTAAAATGTAATAATTGCTATATACACTTGACCATATGTGTGCTATTTTATTCCTGTATAATAAAACAGCAAATGAGGAATTATTTTACATTACTTTTAATTGTAATAAATTTAGTCAAATTGTGAGATATTTTAACAGCTCTAGCAGATTTTTGTAAAGTCATACTTATACTGTATATTTGTGTTAATTCTGAGATAATCTCTGTTTTTGTGACATGAAGTCATCTACTAAAGAATATGGCAAGTCTGTTTGTGTGGAAGTTCTGCATAGCCTTTGCCCACTCTTGCATGATACTATGATTTTATATGTCATTTCAATGCAACATACACCTTTCATTAAGTTTATATTTTAGTTTATGCTGCTATTTTTCATAGGCTTTTATGTTTTTCTTTTTAATTTCTAACATGTTACTATGACTATAGAGAAAAGCAGTATTTTCATTCATTCATCAAATCTTTATGTCACTATGATCAACACAGAGCCTTGGAATTTTATTTGTTTAATTAATTGTTCCTTGCCAATCAGCTAGGTGGGAAATATCTCATCATTAACCTTAAGGATAGCCACACCTGTGTTTATTACAGAGCCACTTTCTGAAGAATCATTCTGTGTTCTCTATGACATTAATATTTGCCCTTCCTTCACTGTTTCTTGTTGGCTAAGACCCATTTACTTTGCCATTTTCCTTTTCTGAATAGAATACAAAATATTATTGGTGTAAGTTTATAATAAAGAGTCAGACTCCATTTTCAATGTTTGACTGCTGAACACTTTCAGGCCCCACACCTACCATTTTCTTTTTTCCCTTACACCTGGGAGAGCAGCACTATTCACAGTAGGAAAGAATGGAATCAACCTAAGTGTTCCCCAAGGGAAGAACATTTCATACAGAAATGTGGTATGTATATACAAAACAATACTATTCATCCATGAAAAGAATAAAGTCATGTCTTTTGCAGCAGCATACATGGAATTGGAGGCCATTATCTTAAGTGAAACAATTCAGAAACAGTCTAGTACTACATGTTCTCACTTATAAGTGGAAGCTAAATAATGTGTACACATGGGCATAGAGTGTGTAATGATGGACACTGCAGACCACGAAGGGTGGTGGGGGGCAGAAGAGAATGGGGGATGAAAAACTACTTAATGGTATAATGTGCATTATTCAGGTCGTGTGATATGGTTTGGCTGTGTCCTCACCCAAGTCTCAGCTTAAATTGTAAATCCCACAATTCCCATGTGTTGTGGGAGTAACCCAGTAGGAGGTGGTTGAATTATAGACAGGGGGGCTCTTTCCTGCATTGTTCTCATGATGGTGAGTGTAACGAGATATGAAGGTTTAAAAAGAATGGGAGTTGCCCTCCACAAGCTCTCTTTTTGCCTGCAGCTATCCATGTATGATGTGACTTGCTCCTCCTTGCCTTCTGCTATGATTGTGAGGCCTCCCCAGCCATGTGGAACTGGAAGTCCAATTAAACTTCTTTCTTTTGTAAATTGCCCAGTCTTGGGTATGTCTTTATCAGCAGCATGAAAACGGACTAATCCAGTCAATTGGTACTGGGTACGGGATCTTGCTGAAAAGATACTTGAAAATGTGGAAGTGACTTTGGAACTGGGTAACAGGCAGAGGTTGGAACAGTTTGGAGGGCTCAGAAGAAGACAGGAAACCATGCAGAAGTTTGGAACTTCCTGGAGACTTGTTGAATGGCTATGCCCAAAATGCTGATAGTGATATGGACAATCAAGTCTAGGCTGAGGTGGTCTCAGATGGAAATGAGGAACTTTTTGGGAACTGGAGCAAAGTTGTCTCTTATCATGTTTTAGCAAAGAGACTGGCAGCATTTTGCCAATGCCCTTGAGATTTGCGGAACTTTGAACTTGAGAGAGATGATTTAGGGTATCTGACAGAAGAAATGTCTAAGCAGCAAAGCATTCAAGAGGTGACTTGGGTGTTGTTAAAGGCGTTCAGTTTTGTAAGAGAAGCAGAACAGAAAAGTTTGGAAAATTTGCAGCCTGACTATGCCATGGGAAATAAAATCCCATTTCCTGAGGAGAAATTCAAGCCAGCTGCAGAAATTTGCATAAATAATAGGAGCTGAATGTTAATCTCCAAGACAGTGGGGAAAATATCTCCAGGGCATGTCAGAGATCTTCACAGCAGCCCCTCCCATCACAGCCTGGGAGGCCTTGGAGGGAAATATGGTATTGTGGGTCAGGCCCAGGGTTCTTGTGCTGTGTATAGCTTAGGGACTTGTTGTCCCATGTCCCAGCTGCTCCAGCCATGGCTGAAAGGGCCCAACATAGAGCCCGGGCCATGGCTTCAGAGGGTGCAAGCCTCAACCCTTGGCAGCTTCCACATGATGTTGAGTGCATAGAAGTCAAGAATTGGGGTTTGGGAATCTCTGCCTAGATTTCAGAAGCTATATGGAAATGCCTGGATGCCCAAGCTGAAGTTAGCTGCATGGGCAGGGCCCTAATAGAGAATCCCTGCTAGGGCAGTACAGAAGGGAAACATGGGGTCAGAACCCCCACAGAGAGTCCCTACTGGGGCACTGCCTAGTGGAGTGTGAGAAGAGGGCCACGTCCTCCAGACCCCACCGACAGCTGGAAAAGCTGCAGACACTCAACACCAGTCTATGAAAGAAGCTGGGCGGGAGGCTATATCCTGCAGAGCCACAGGGGCAGAGCTGCCCAAGATCATGGGAATCCACCTCCTACATCAGCATGACCCAGATGTGAGACATGGAGTCAAAGGATATCATTTTGGAACTTTAAGATTTGACTGCCCTGGTGGATTTTGGACTTGCCTGGGGGCTGTAGCCCCTTGGTTTTGGCCAATTTCTCTCACTTGGAATGGCTGTATTTACCCAATGTCTGTACCCCCCATTGTATCTAGGAGGTAGCTAACCTGCTTTTGATTTTACAGGCTCATAGGCGGTAGGGACTTGCTTTATCTCAAATGAGACATTGGACTGTGGACTTTTGAGTTAATGCTGAAATAAATTAAGATTTGCAGGAACTTAGTTGGGAAAACATAATTGGTTTTGAAATGTGAAGACATGAGATTTAGGAGGTGCCGGGGTGGAATGATATGGTTTGGCTCTGTCTCCACCCAAATCTCATCTTGAATTGTAACTTCCACAATTTCCTTGTGTCCTGGGCAGAACCCAGTGGGAGGTGGTTGAATTATGAGGGTGAGTCTTTCTTGTACTGTTCTCATAATGGTGATTGAGTCTCATGAGATCTGCTGGTTTTAAAAAACGGGACTTGCCCTTTGCTGGCTGTCATCCACGTAAGATGTGACTTGCTCCTCCTTGCCTTCTGCCATGATTGTGAGGCCTCCCCAGTCATGTGGAACTGAAAGTTCAATTAAACCTTTCTTTTGTAAATTGCCCAGTCTCGGGTATGTCTTTATCAACAACACAAAAACAGACTGGATACACTAAAAGTCAGGACCTCATAATTAAACAATATATCCACGTAACAAAATTGCACTTGTACCCCTGACATTTATACAATTGTGATTTTAATAAGCCTGAGTGTGCACACCTTGGAAATTCTTGTCTAGGCCCCCTGAAACCACCCGCTGCTCTTCTTGCTTTATCCCAGACCATCCTGAAATCTTCTTTTGGAATTGTATTTTGTTTCCAAACATAATAAATAAAGTCGACAAACTTTATTTATTATGCATTGGTACCTGTGTGCTATTTAGCCCCACATCTATAATTTCTTGGAACGGGGGGCAACTCCTCAGTGTCAGTAGGAAATGCTAAGTAACCAAGTTATACAATGTTCTCTCTAACAGTCTTTTCTGAGGCTCCCTAGCTTAAGCCATTAATTTTCTTCAAGATTCTATATACATACAGAATGATGTACTTCAATATAAAAGCTTAGGATCCAAGAATATTCTGCTTATGCTAACGAATCATAGTTTAAAATATGTTTACACTATTTTATTGAAGTAGCTTTGTCATTTTTTATTCATAGCTTAGTTTTGAAAGACTTCAAGATTCATGGAAAGATAGTTTCACAGATTTGTTCTTATTATAAAAATTATAGAGTATACTTTGATATTTTATTGTAAATTCTACATATTTTAACACAACAAACAATACAGTAGGTATTGATATTAGTACTATTTTACAGATAAATAAATGGAGGCACAATATATGGTCAGTTTTTAAGAACAGACTTGAAATTTTAGTCTAGGCAAACCTAAAAGCCACATTTTTAACCACCACTGGATAAGAAAAGATGGTAAGATTCCCATGTTTGGCATTAATATGGGCCATCTTCTCACCAACTTTTGATAGGGTCTGAAAAAATATAATCAGGCCAAAGAAAGATAAAAGCCTTAAAAATTCAACAAAAACATTTTAAAAATTCACTCTTGCTTCTATCTTAATGAGATTGTATTTTATACTATTTTTTGAGAGTGCAGTCCATTTACTTTATTAATTTTGAGGCATTAAATCACACAACTGATTACAATAAATGCATCATGGTCAAATTTAAGTGATTAGGTTATAAAAAGGTATATATTTTCTTCTCTTTTTAGGTGCCTATGATTAAATTTTCTGGATTTTCATAAAGGATATTTGTAGTTGTCAAAAACTCAGCTCAAATTTTAATAAGCTCCTATGTCTCTGAGTTAAAAAATAAAATATTCCTACACTTTTGGATTCATATAACTTCAGCAACACTTGATGTGTAGTTAATGCCCTTTCATCTCTATAAATAATGACAATATTTGGTAGTTTCATTTATCAAAGACAAAATCTTGACCACAAATTTAAAAAACGTCTAGTGGCAAGTGGCATGTAGTTTTGATGATGAATGGAATAATTTCTTCATGGCTACAAATTGAAATAAAGGTTGATAGAATAGTAAAGCATTAGGCTTTACATATATTTGAGAGATCAGTTTATAGATAATAAGTTGAAATTCAAATAATTTAAGTGGTGCGTGTTAAATCACACAGACAGTGATTGTCAAATTAAGTACTAGAACACTAGTCTCTACACTAGGTATTAAGACAGCCATCCAATATTGACGGAGCACAGGCTAAGTGTCAGGGTCTGCCCACAATTTTGAGTATGTAGTGATGAGACAATTTATCTTTCTCTTCACTATACAATGTTTTTGGCAGATATAGGTGATGCACTGTAGAAATAATCATTAGTTGATTGACTCTATTCTATGAAAACAAAGTGAGAAAATGACTGGTTTAAAAAGTATATAGTAGTTAAGATGCAGCACTAGTCTACACACCCAGATTCTGCCTCCATTTTTCGTTAAAGGAGCTTGATCCTCAACTGATTTCTGCTGATGTTCTTGTACCACTTACAAGATTTTAACCAGGAAAGAGCTAAGTTAGTGCAGCTAAAGAAGAGAAAATACATGAAGTTGCAGTCCACATAATCACCACTTCAAATTCTGTACTTTCATCCCTCTATCAGGTTGGGCAAAGTCTCAGTATATGAGATTGTCTGGGTTTTGAAGGGTAGGAGGCAAACACTTTGTTTCTTTCTTGAAAAATGTTAAAATTTCACTCAATCTCAAGTCACTGTCCATAAATGTGCATATGTAAATTTCATGATAAAAATTAATTAGAAGAATGCTTACTATCAAACACAGGGAAAATAAATAGAAGTTAATATACTTCTGTTTATTGTTGGATAGACCTACAATTACTACTTTCAGAATAGTTCTTTATATTTGTAATTGGAAATATTTAATGTAAACATTGGGCAGCTAATTTTTAAATTACTCTGTGTACAAGGCAAAACTGACTTAAAATCTATTTTTATATGAAGAGGTGCTGAGAGGATGAATGTGGTGGCTCACACCTGTGATCTCAGCACTTTGGGAGGCTGAGACAGGTCGATTGCTTGAAAAGAGTTTGAGACCAGCCTGGGTAACATGGCAAAACCCTCCTCTACAAAAAATACCAAAAATTAGGTGGGCATGTCATTGCACACATGTAGTCCCAGCTTCTAGAGAGGCTGAGGTAAGAGGATCGCTGAAGCCAGGAAGGTTGAGGCTGCAGTGAGCGGTGAGCATGCCACCGCACTGCAGCCTGAATGACAGAGCGAGACCCTGTTTCAAAACAAAAGGCAGTGATGAGATATAGGCAGCCAAACATATAAGAATTCAGGACAGCCGAGTGCTCATATTTAATTGAGTAAATGTGGGGCAATGATTATCACCTCTTTATTCTTATGCTATCTCTGCTGTTAAAAACAAAGGTATTTGAACAACCACATAATCCTTTTTTTGACTCAAGTTTCTTCTTTCAATGTTTCATCAGAAAATAGTAGTTATCCACTTTTTCCAGAATGTTCATTTATCATGTGTACTTAAATTCTAAACTATGCAATTGCATAGTTTTCAAAATTAAGTTGTAAATTTATTTTGCATGACTACCAATTGAAGGAGCAGAAGCTCTACCTTGCCTTTTAGTGGGTAGCAGAACACGAAGGTAGGACTATAAATAACAACCATTTGGTGTTTAACCACAAGTTGAATTTAACATTTTGACATGATTTAGTTGCTAATAACCCAGCACTAGAGTGACTTACTGGGTTCCAGAGCTCAAAATGTTTCCATAGGCTGCCCATCTGTTGCTTAATTTTAATTATGTCTATGTATTTAAATAGATGATCAGCTCTTGTACCAAAAGTGAGAGCAGGTTTTATACTTTGAATTTTATCAAAGTTTAAAGTTAGTAGAGTATGGCCTACATAAGAAACTATGTTGATACCTGATTGCCCTCAATCATTCATTGTCATGTAACAACTCCTTTTAAAATTAATCAGTAGATTAAAATAGTAGTCTAAATTTATGTTAAAGTCTGAAATTCAATAATAATTTGAAGGTAAATTTTTTTTTTAAATTTTGTGCATAAAATTAATGATCCCTCTGTATATCCCAGAGGTCACACATTTATAAAGCTTGCATATACCAGCAGTAAACCATAGCAACGACATACATCTGAAACACTAAAATAGTATGAAACGAAATGCCAATTATCCTCAATGTTTGAAAGAAAGAAATAACTGTGTTCTAATTTTTCTCACACAAGAATTTAATTTTGAGTAGCTCATTAATTTGCATTTTAGATAGACTTGCTGAGCATGGGCTAAGAGCAAGGCCAGTCAGTTAGGCAGATGTTTGGGATATCCAAACTAAAGTGCAATTGAAATATTTTTGTCAGTTAACTCAACTTTCCATGCAGGTTGTTTTCCATGCACTGTGAAATGGAAATTGCTCCTACTCCCAAATATTATACAACCACATTTCGTGAGACAAAAGTGTATGAAACACCCTTCATGGACACAGAAGTTACCTTCACCTAGAAAACTATTGAAAGTCATTTAAAGCATATGGAATATGAAGAATAAGCAAATTTTATTATCAGTTGTGTTCTTGCCTAGTATACGGATTAGGTTCTGAAAAAATTATTCTATTTTTTATATAAAAATCAAATAGGAAATAAACAATGGCTTTTACATTTTAAATAACTATGATATTTTTTAAATTATATGTAGAAAATTGTCACAAATATCAAATGCACAAGATATTTAAGGAGACAAAATTTCACTCTTCTTTTTTAGTCAAATTATGTAATTTCTTATGTTTGTCTTTATGTTTTCTGGAGTTTAGAGACTAAAATTTATGTAATAAAAGAATAAAATTTGGCCAGGTATGGTGGCTCACACTTGTAATCCCAGTACTTTGGGAGGCCAAGGTGGGCAGAACACTTGAGGTCAGGAGTTTGTGACCAGCCTGGTCAACATGGTAAAACCCTGTCTCTACTAAAAATACAAATATTAACTGGGTGTGGTGTCTGGTGCCTGTAATCCCAGCTACTCAGGAGGTTGAGGCAGGAGAATCACTTGAACCCAGGAGGTGGAGGTTGCAGTGAGCTGAGATCATGCAACTGTACTCCAGCCTGAGCAACTGAGTGAGACTTTTTCTCAAAAAAAGAATAAAATTTGAATACTCATCATTATATTGTCCAAATACCATTATATGTGTGTATATACACACACACACACAAACTGTAAACTTACTGAACCAATGGAGTTCAGATTTAGTAAGTGATGGCTTGAACAATTTGGGTGGTTGCTTAGGTTACTGATATGATTAGATTTCTAGGCAGTAGGACACCAAGCAGAAAAAAAATGAAATTTCTACAGAAACAGAAATCTAGGAAATAAGACTGATTTCTCAGTATATCTTGGTTGAAATGAAAGAAAACTGGATACTAAGTTTTAGAGATTGCATGCTTTGGGAAACAGAGGGAATTTTGAGGAATATCTTATAAAGAATACAAAAGCACTTAACAGTTATGTTTGGAAATACTAAGCATAGAATTAATTAAAGCTCTAAATGACTATATTGAAAGAAACAACTTAAGGAAAATGCTTAATCAAACTAGGGGATGAAGAAACTTAGCAATCTGAAATATAAAGAGAAAAAAGGATTAAAAAAATGAAAGAAGAAAAGAACAGAATATATAACTGTGGTGGGAAAAATGTAACACACACACATTCAGAATGCCAGAAGTAAAAGAAAGAAAGAAAGATAGAAAGAAAGAAAGAAAGAAAGAAAGAAAGAAAGAAAGAAAGTAAGAAAGAAAGAAAGAGAACAGAA
The DNA here is from genome assembly GCA_004027715.1 of Plecturocebus donacophilus. Lineage (NCBI taxonomy): Eukaryota > Metazoa > Chordata > Mammalia > Primates > Pitheciidae > Plecturocebus > Plecturocebus donacophilus. The sequence continues at coordinate 107,107 of PVKP010001274.1, forward strand.
GAAACCTTTTAAATAATAATGGTTGAGAATTTTCCAAAATTAATGACATACTCAGAACCACAGATCCAGGATGTTCAGGAAGCATTGATAAATACCTAAATACTAACCCCTGAAGACTTCAAAACAAATAACTTATTCCTATTATATTGAAAATTAAATGAGGGAGAGACTTGAAAATGCCAGAGATAGAAATATCTGTAAAGCAACAAGGATAAGAATCAAAGCAAATTTTCTGTTAGAAACTATGTAAGCAAAAAATGTTCAGTGAAATATTTAAAGGGTTGAAACAAAACAAAAATGAAAAACACAAAACAGCTATGTGGAATTCTATATCCAGAAAAAATGTTCTTCAGTATGAAGAAATAAAACGTTCTAAAACAAACAAACAAACAAACAAACCAGAGAATTCATCAGCAGGAAGTATATCCTAAAAGAAAAGTTAAAAGTATTTCTTCAGGCAGAAGAAAAATGATGTAGTTTTGAATGAATGAAGAATTTTAGAGAAGGAATAATGGTGTTAAAACAAAATCTTATATTTCTTCTTATTTGATCTAAAGGCTAAGTGTTTGTTTAAAATAATAGTGACAATCTATGGGATGAATATAACCTATTCATAAGTAGTATTAATGACAGTTTATGATAATTTCACCAGGGATAGGAGAAAACAATTAGGAGTATTCTGTTATTTAAAGATGAATTTTGATTAATTAAAAAATGTATTATATGCTGTATGTATATCTCTATTTTTAAATAAAAACAGTGTAAGGGAGAAAATGCAAAATGGAATCATATAAAATATTCATATATATGAATCATATAAATATCATTATAATCATATAAAACAAGGTAAGGAAGAAAAAGCAGTCAAAAAATAAGTAAGAAAAATGCATTGAAATCAAACATTTACAAATATGGTCGATATTAATCTAACTATATCAACAATTACTTTAATGTGAATTGTCCAAATATACCAATTAAAAGACATAGATTATCAGAATGGTTAGAAACCAAAACAAGATGCACCTGTATGTTGTCTACAAGAAACCCTATTTAAAGAAAAACACTAATTGATCGGTTCAAAAAACGCAATGGAGAAAAATACATTGTGCAAGCACCAGTCAAAAGAAAGCTGCAGTAATTATTAATTTCAGACAAAGCAGACTTCAGAATCAGGGAACTGCTCAGGGATAAAGAGGGACACAGTCATATAAGGAAGTCAATTTCCCAGTAAGAAATAACAATATTATAGATGCACTTAACTAGAGAAACAAAATATGAGGACAAAATTGGCAGTCTGAAAGGACAGTAGGGAAATTCACTATTATAGTTGAAGACTTCATTATTTCTTGGTTAGTAATTTATAGATCAGACAAGAAAAAAATTCTGTGAGGATAAAGATGACCTGAACAACGCATCAACCAACTTGATGTATTTGTTAACTGTACAATACTCCAACTGACCACAACACCATACACATTTTTTCTCAAGCTCAAATGAAGAACTCAGAAAAATAAACCACAGTCTGAGTTATAAAACATACCTCAAAACATTTAAAATAATAGTAATCACATAAAACATGTTCTTAGACTACAATGAAACTAAATTAGAAATCGGTAATATAAAATATATTTAGAAATCAAACAGCACAGTTCTAAATGGCACATGGTTCAAATGAAAAGTCTCAGGAAATATTTTAAAATATTTTGAAATAAATAATATTAAAAATACATCTTAACAAAATGAGTAGGATGCAACGGAAGTAGTATTTAGAGGAAGAGTTATAATATTAAATATATACTGACATATACATATATATGTATATATCAGAGAAGAAGAAAGAAGTAAAAGCAATAATACAACCCCCCACTTTAGGAAACTACAGAAAAACAATGTAAGCCTAAAGCAAACAGCAGAAAATAAATAATAAAATTAAACAAACAAAATTGAAAACAATGGGAAAATCAAAGAAACTAAATGTAAGTTCATTGAAAAAAATAAATGAAAATGTAAAACTCTATCCAATCTAACGACAAAAAGAAATCTCATAGCGGGGTTAGCACTACTGATTCCACGGATATTAAAATGTTAAAAAAATACTATTAACAAAAGTTAGATAACTTAGATAAAATGCACAAACTCTTTGAAAGACACAAACTAGAAATGTTTATAAAATTATATGTAGATAACTTGCATATATTTAAACCTATTAAAAATGAAACAATAATTTAAAACTTTTCAGTACACAAAGAGCCTAGCTCAGAGGTTTTCACTTAGCTTTTCATAAGCATGTTATAAAGTCCAGAAAAATAGACATTATGGCAATATTTCATAACACATTCTATGAGGCCTACATTATCTTAAAATACAAATCAGATGAAGGCATTACAAGAAAGGAGATCTACAGACTAATATCTTTCATAGACATCAATGTAAAAATCTACAAAACATCAGTAAATTGTATGCAATAATGTATACAAAGAATTATACCCACAACCAATTTAGATTTATTCTGGTCATGCCAGGCTGGTTAAATATTCAAAAGTCAACCAGTGAAATATATAATATCAACATGCTGAAGAAGAAAAATCATATGATCATATACATTTATTCAGAAAAAGTATCAAACAAATTCCATCACCCATTCATAACAAAAACTATCAGTAAACTGAGAATAGAAGGACCTTCCTCAACTTGAAAAACAACATCTGTAAAAACATGCAGCTGACATCATACTTGACGTAGAGAGAGTTGATGCTTTCTCCTTAAAATCACAACAAAGACAAATATGCTGTTACAACAATACCTATTTAATATTGTATTAGAAGTATTAGCTAGTGAAATAAGATGAAAAAGAAGAAAAGAAAGAAAGGAAGAAAGAGAAAAAAGCAAGAAGGGAAGAAAAAGAGAAAAAGAATGAAAGAGAGAAAGAAAGAAGAAGGCAGGAAGGCAGAAAGGAAGGAAGGAAGGAAGGAAAGGAAGAGAGGGAGGGAGTAAGGAAGGGAAGGAAAGAAGAAAGAAAATGTGTACAGATTTAAAAAAAGAGAGAAAAAATGTGCTTTTTTTTTTCCTTTGGAGAAAACATGAGTATCTATGTCTAAAATCCAAAAGAATCTACAAAAACACTCTAGAAACTGATAGTTGAGTATAGCAATGCTGCAGGATGATTCAAGGTTAATATAGTGAAGTCAACTGCTTTCATTTACACCAGCAATGAAATATTGGAATTTAAAATAAAAAAAAATTATAATAGCACAAAAAAAGAAATATCTAGATATAAATCTAGCAAAATACATACAGGATTCATATGTTAAAATATACAAAACATTGATGAAAGAAATCAAAGACATTCTAAATAAATAGACAGATATTCCATATTCATGGATTGAAAGAATAAATAGTGATAAGAGCTAAGTTTTAGACCAATTGGTCTATAAATTCAACACAATTTCAATAAAATCCTACCAAGATATTTTGTAGATATTGACAGACTAATTTTGAAGTTTATATGGAAAGGAAAAAGACCTAGGACAGGCAACATAATACTGAATAAGAAGAACAAATTTAGAAGGCTCACATTACCCCATTTTTAACACATTATAAAATTAATAGAGTGAGATATTGACAAAATAATACATACATGGATCAATAAAACAACAAATATTTCATAAGTAGACCCACAGAAATATTGTCAATGGATTTTTGACCAAAAAAGGCTAATTAAATGAAGAAACTAAATCTGGACACAGACCTTATGCCTTTCACATATATTCATTCAAAATAGATCATATATCTCAACGTGAAATGCAAAACTATAAAACTTCAGTAGAAAGTGTATGAGAAAATCTAAGTGATTTTGAGTTTGGCAATGAGTTTTTAGAGACAATACCCAAAGCATGACATGTGAAAGCAAACAACAAAGTTAAGGTGAATTCTTAAAATAAGTCTTCTACTCTGTGAAAGACACAACAGCATCTTTATATTCTCTTTAAAATATCTAATTAATGAAAAATGTTATGTGTATTTTTACATTTGTAAACTCTGTATTATCTTTAGTTATTTCTCTGTAAATTTAAAACTGAAACATCTCTTAAAAACACCCAACCTACAAAACCTATAAAATGAACTTTAATGTCATAGTATATTCTCTTAACAAAGAGAATATAAACTAAGCTACTGATTTGCAGAAAATATTTGCAAAACGTATCTCTGATAAAGACTTGTGTCCAAAATGTAAAAAGGGACACAAGCTGAACAAAGGGTAAATAATCTCACACAAAAAATGGCAAGTGTATTGATCAAACAAAGGAGACATACAGATGGCAAATAAGCATATGAAATGATATCATCACTTGTCATTAGAGGACAGCAAATTAAAACAACAATTAGATACTACTACATACCTGTTATAAAGGCTAACATCCAAAGCTTAACATCACCAAATGCCAGTGAGGATGTGGAGCAGTAAAAACTCTCGTTCACTGCTGATGAAAATGTAAAATGCTAAGCCACATTAGTAGACAATTTAACAACTTATTACAATGTTAATCATATTCTTCTCATACAATCCAGCAAATATGCTATTATTTACTGAATTCACTTAAAAACTCACATCCATACACAAAATCTGAATGGGAACGTTGATCACAGCTCTATTCATAATTGTCCAATGTGTAAGCAATTTAGATGTCCAGTAGGTGAATGTATAAAAAAACTGCAGTGTGTCCACACAGCAGAATATTAATAAATACTACCCAGTGATAAAGGTACAAATATATGATTTAATTCATGCAAAGTTATAAATTAGTTTATGATGTATTAAGCCACCCAAAGACATAAATGAATCTTAAATGCATATTTCTAAGTAAAACAACAACAAAAAAAGCCAGTCTGAAAAAGTTGTAATTAGTAACATTCCATTATATGACATTCTGAAAGATGCAAAACTTTATAACCAGTAAACAGATTAGTAGCAGGGGTTTGTGTGGGTGGAAGATTAAATAGTTAAAGCACAGGAAAATTTTAAGAGCCTGGAAACTCCTCTACGTGATACTATAATGGTGAATAAACGACCCTATGACTTTGTCAAAACCCATAGAATTTTGGAGAACAAAGAGTGAACTTTGACCAAGGCAAATTTTGAAAATTTATTTAGAAGTTCAGGGTATCTTTATATGAAACAGAGAATAAGACAAGAATATGTATGTAAAAAGAAACTATATCACAAATACATGGAATAGCTTTACTAAAGAAAGTGGGTGAAAAGTTGCGGACCTAAGTAATTTTGGAAATTGATAAATTTGCTTCCCATAGGGGTACAGGTTAATAATTCTGAAGCTACTATAAATGTATAACGGAATTGAAAACACCACTGGGTGCAGTGGCTTACATCTATAGTCCCAGCACTTTGAAAGTCCTAGGTCTGGGGCAGAAAATATACAAGAAGAGCTTGAAGCATTTTCTTGCACCAGAAAATAAATATACATGAGACTATACTAATAATTAATTAATTGTTGAATAAATGAATGGGAGAGAATAGACAAATCTCCCATGCAGAAGACTGCCAAAATTTGTATAGACACTCTTTCCTAAGATGGAGAGCATAACTTCCCACTTGTGAAGTGTAGCCTTTGGGTGATGATTTCTTTGCAAAGATTACAGTATGGAAAGAGCAATAAAAATATAACTTTATGGTAGAAAAACCTCACAAGCACTACCTCAGCCAAGTGATTAAGATCAGCATTAACAGTGTATGCACCCTTGATTGCTATGATAAAAAGAGCACTTTACCTCTGTCATCTTCTTCTTCAAAAAATATAATTCAAGTCTAATCATGAGAAATATATCAGAAAAATCCAAATTGAGGGACATTCTACAAAATATCAAAACTGTCAGTCATCTAAAACAAGGAAAGTTTGAGAAACTGTTATAGCCAAGAGTAATCTAAGGAAACAAGATGATGAAATAAATATGAAGTAAAAACTACGGAAATCTGAAGAAAGTATTACTTTAATAATAATAACCTACTAATATTGGTTCATTAATTGTGACAAATGTGCCATACTAATGTAAGATAAAATGTGTATTAATGCATATGGAAACTGTATTATCTTTGATTTTTTTTCTGTAAATCTAAAACTATTCAAAATGAAATTCCTATTGAGAAAAACCAATCAACTAACCAACAATGAAAAAAATAAAATTCACTTTAATGTCATACAGACCCGGTTTCTATCTCTTAATCCAGGCTATATTTTCTTCTTCTGGAAACAGGCATCATAATACATCATTTTCTGCAAGGATTTACTAGTACAACCTTTTAAAATTTTCTCACATATATAATTATCAATAAATATTAATTACCTTTGCCTTTTTAATTTTCATGATTAAATGTAATTGAAATTAATGAAATCTAAACCACTTGTAAAAATTGATACATGAACTGCTTAACCTACATTGCTTTACTCTTCCTACAAATTAAGTTACCATTTTGGCGGCACATTCATTTTGTTAGGTCTACCCTTAAAAGCAGTGTGAACATCGCTGAATTATTTATGAAAGGCACAACATATCCATAATTGCACTGATAGGTGTTAGTTCTCTGAATCCCTTTAATGACAGAATCATAAATTCTTATGAAGTATAGTTCTATGGAAAGCAACTGGTAGGAAATATTCCAGAATGAGGAACAATGAAGACTAATGATTTGGCAGATGAGAAGCCAGCAAAAGAAAAACTCATCAATTTAACATTTTTAAAATACAGTAGTGCAGGGGAGTAGTCTTAGAATGGAGAAATGCAGTGAAAACTGTGGTATTTTATTCCTTAATAATTTATTGAATAACCACTAAGTTTTCAGAAATGTACTAGAAAGTTTACATGCACTCTACTACAATTTGAGTTGAAATTTATGTTCACAGACACTTTTCAAAAGAAGACCTACATGCAGCCAACAAGCATGTGAAAAAAAGCCCAATATTGCTGACTATTAGAGGAATGCAAATCAAAACCACAATGAGATACCATCTGACACCAGTCGGAATGGCTATTTTTAAAAAGTCAAAAAATAACAGATACTGGTGAGATTGTGGAGAAAAAGAAACACTTATACATTGTTGGAGGTAGTGTAAATAAACTCAATTATTGTGGAAAGTAGAATGGTGATACGTCAAAGAGCTAAAAACAGAACTACCATTTGACCCAGCAATCCCATTACTGCATGTATAGCCAGAGAAATACAGATCATTCTACCATGAAGACACATGCACACAAATATTCACTGCAGCACTACTCACAATAACAAAGACATAGAATTGTCCTAAGTACCCATCAATAACACATCGGATAAAGAAAATGCGGTACACATACAGCATAGAATACTATGCAGTCACAAAAAAAATGAGATCATGTCTTTTGTGGGAACATGGACGGAGCTGAAGGCTATTCTCCTTAGTGACAACACAGGAACAGAAAACCAACTACTGCATGGTCTCATTTATAAGTGGAAGCTACATGATAAGAACTTATGAACACAAAGAAGGAAACAACAGACACTGGGTCTACTTGGAGGAGAAGGATGGGAAGAGAGAGAGGAGCAAAGGGGTGACTGCTGGGTACTGGGCTTGATACCTAGGGGGTGAGATAGTCTGTACAGCAAACCTCCATGGCATGAGTTTACCTGTGTAACAAACCCTCACATGTACCCTCAATCCTAAAGTAAAATTTAAAATAAAAAAGTAATGAAAATATATAAAAAAAGAAATCTACAGTCACTATTAGAGTTATTAGCATTCTGGTCTCCTTTATTCCTACACAAACGCTCCTCCTTCTGCATTCTCTATCTCCATGAAGATTCCACTATGCAGTAAATTGCCTAAACTGGAAAACCTAGTTTCAGACTTCCCCATTTCATCTCCCTCATCCATCTTGACAAATGATACAACAAATGTTCTCAGTTCTTTTTAAAAATATATCTTGCAAATCTGCACTATGCTAAAGGACAGACAATAGCTCCATGCGGTTATTGAGTAACCAAAATATAACCAGTGCAACTGAAAACTGAATTTTAAATTTCACAGATTTATTTTTTCTTAATTTAAATTGAAATGTTTGAACTCACATTCATTTTGGTTATTGGAAAACACTGAAGTACATTTGGAACAACTAGTGTATGCAAATATATTTTTTAAACTGTAAGTTTTAAAAATTCTAACTATTGGTGAAATTTTTCTGATGAAACTTTAGTATTTGAATTGAGATTTAAATTTTGAATAATTTGTTATAAAATTATATGTAAAACATTTCCTTGAGAATTTTTACATTGACTACATGTGAAATAATTATATTCCAATTTTAATACAATATTATTAAGTTAATTTCAATTGTTTATTTTTTTTAGTGTAGCTACCAGAAAATTACCTAAACATCTCATATCATACTTCTATTGAATAGGGCTGTTCTAAATTATTCTTATCTCCAATATATTTACAATTCACCAATCTTGAACACTGTCTTCTTTACCCTGGGTTCCTGGATTTCCACTCTGGCCTCATTTATTTTCTCTGCCTCCAATGGCTTCCCTGCTTTCTGAACATCAATGTATTCTTACTCCAACATTTATATACTTCTCCCTTCATAAAGTTAAGATAATCAAACTTTTTATCTCATGGAACACTTATTCTGTAGAAGTTTCTAATATTGAATTATTTTATTCAGTGCTCTTTTCAACATAAAAATCACATCATACTATTGATTAAAATCTTTTTTTATCTGAATTCTATAACCTGATATGTTTCTCATAAGCTGGCCTCTGCTTACTTCACCAATCTCATTTCTAAGACCTGCCTCCAAACACATCCTATGCTTCAATCAAATTCATCTTCTGAGTTGCATCAAATGTCCCGTCCTTTATTTTGCATCTAGATCTTTCCACTTTCTATTAGTCCTTCCTATATTATTCACATTTTAACCCCCGATATCAAAGTAACGACTAGCATAGGGTTGACACGCAAAAGATACTGAGTGAAGAAACTGATGAATTCATAAATAGATTTCATGAGAAACAAACTACCTTAGAAACTTGGTTACTATATATACATTTTCTGTGATAAATGATAGGTAACCTATAAACCATTATTGTTTGCAAGGATCAACAATTATATTAAACATCTTTAAAATTACCAACTGTGATTCTAAGCGGTTTCACTGAAGTCAAACTGCTGAACTTTTCTCTCCCAAAATACTTGAATTTTAAACTTTCTATTGTTACTTTGAAAACTACTCATAGTATAACCTAGAATATATTCCAAATATCTTAGCAGTTTGCTTTCAAATCCGGAGGTAAAACAAAAATTGATTTCAGAACAAATTAGCAGTTTTTCTCAACTATTCTCATCAAAGAAAGTGTGGAGGATTGCAGGCCCTCTGAGAACATATATTATAGCCCATTATGCAAAGAAAAAAGGTAAAATTGAGTCCAGGAACAATTAATATGTGAAGTTAGTATTCTGCAATACAATATTACCACTACCATATGTAGATTTTTTTTTAAAGTAGAGGCATATTAAAAACCAAAGTGTGCTTCATATACATATTAGTAGAATTTTTATTATTATATTTTTGATATGATTCAAGTTTCTATAATCTGTTCCTGGGAATATGAGTGGAGATGTTTTTCCTCACTTTTTTTAGGTTCCTCAGGATCTTAAAGGTAATAAAAGATAAGAGGTAGCATTAGAGTAAAGGGGTTAATTATGTTTCAGGTGAGAATACCAAGATTAAAAGTCAATGAATGTGGAAGCTGAAAAATCAAAACAGCTTCAAGAGTCTCTTTCCTCAGTATCTTAGCACTCCAGTTACTCAACAATTTAGACTAATATAATTATAAAATAATAGAATAAAAAATAATATTTCAGGACGCCTAGCACAATCTCCAACCTAATGCAATAGCTTCTCTACAATGGCAGAAAATGATTTTTCCTCTGCTTTTGAATTTTTTCAGTAATATGGCACTTCATAAAAAGCAGACAGTGTTGTTTAGGTCAATTCTAATGGTCACGAATTATACATGGTTCTAAGATAAGTAAACCAAACAAATCTAATTTCTTCTATATGACAGTTTTTAAAAGACAATTTGAAAATGCTTATACCACTCCATCTACAAAATCTATAGCTGCAGGTGTGGTCTAATGTTATTTATTTATTTTGTAGGGTACCTTCCACAAATGAAAACATTGAGAAATGCTTTTCTCTATGTCATTTTGATCTTTTAATTTCTGGAATGTAATAATACTTTATTTTAAATAAGATTGTATTTATTTTTAACCAGACAAAAGAGTGCATAATAAATATGATCTAATGTTTGCTTTTTGTCTAAATTCTCTAATATTTCTTCAACATGAAGAAGATATGATATTAAATGACAGGACTTTAAAAAATCATTATAAAACTTCTTACAGACTTAAGGCTTTAAAATCTATGAATTCACTGCAATTATATGCATGCTGTTTTAGTTATGTATGTATATCCCTTTCCAGGGAAAGATAAATAGATTGTATGGGACTGACAAAGGAATTTCAAAACTAATAAGAATTGTCCTTGATGAGCCTGGGCAACGTAGGGAGACCTTGTCTCTACAAAAAAATTAAACAAATAGCATGGGCCATGCTTCTGTAGGCCCAGGTACTTGGGAGGCTGATGTGGAGGTCCAGGCTCCAGTGAACTGTGTTTGTGCCTGGTCAACAAAGCAAGACTCTGACTCAAAAAAAAAAAAAAAAAAAAAAGAAAGAAAATAGCAAAGGATAGTCCTAGATGGAAAGTTATCATTTCCTGCAATATTTTTTTTTCTTACTCTGACCTGGTATATTGTCTTGCTATGCACTTTATTATGCAAAACAAACTCCTATTATCTGATGACCCATTTCCTTGTTTAAGAAAACTCACAAATTAAAATGCTCATTGAAGAAGGGAGGCAAAGATCGTATGACCCTGAGCCACAGGTCTTGGTCAAATAATGATTTTTTTAAACAAAACATGTCCCATTATGATTGTGTGTGTTGTTTAATCTCTTTCTCACACAAAATTGCTTTATAGTAACAAGTAACTGTAAATAATGCTCAGAAAATATGAACTCTTTAATTTACTACTACTACTATCATTTGAAATTGTGTGAAGCAATACCTTCTATCTGAAAGGAAAAAAAGATTATATTAATAAAATGGAAAATAAAATAGTATTAATATGATTAATATAATGTTTTAAACAATTCTTTTTTCCTTAGCCAAAATATAAAAATCAATAAATAAAGAGAATCCCTGGGGTTACTAAAGAATAGCAAGAATGCAGGGAGGGGTGTTTTTAGTCTTTCCCAATGATTCCCATTAAATTTTCCTAAAACCACTCCATATAATAAATTAAGTCAACCCAGATACTTGCTCTGTATAAGCAACTTTTCTATGATGCTTACCACTGCCCTTTTAATGAGAATAAAACTTTTACTCCCCCTCATATAAAAAGTATAGAGCCTCCACTGAATGGAGTAACATTGAAAAGAGACAGCAATATTATCCTTTGCAAAAGCTTTCAGGTGAATGTCCTGAAGAAAGCACTGCTGTGGAGGGGACTCTCTTGTCTCCATATCATATCAAGGCAGCTGTGGTATAATAATGGGAGAGCTATATTAAGAAACACAAAATGATGTTTAAATAATTCATCAATTAACTAATTGCAAAGCTAATATGACAAAATGGAATGTCATGGACATTAGTATCAAACAGATCGGGGCATGACATCTGATCTCCTACATACTAGATTGTAAAATGGAACAATAAATTTACATTCTTGTAAAAATAAATTTACATTCTTGGAGCTTCAATTTTTCATATCTATTTTAGTCTGCTAGGGCTGCCATGACAAAATGCCACAATCCGGGTGACTTGAAAAGCAGATGATGTTTTCCCCCAACAGTTCTAGAGGCTAGAAGTTCATGATCAAGGCCCTGGCTCTCCTGTTCTTGATGCGGGCCTTTTCCTGGCTTACGTACGGATACCAGCCTTCTTGCTGTGTCCTTGTTTGGCCTTTTCTCTGTGAAGCTCTGGGTTTTTTTCTTTCTCTTCTTATAAGAAGACCAGTCCTACCAGATTAGGGCCCTACATTTATGACCTCACTTAACCTTAATTACCTCTTTATAAGCCCTATCTCCGCATACAATTACCTTGGGAGTTAAGGCTTCAGTCCATGAATTTGTGCATGGGTGGCAAGCAGGCAAAATTCAGTCTTAGCAATATCTCCAAATATATACAAGTGACCAAGTGTTCACAGGTGCCTGCTGCTTATCCGTTGCTTTGTCTTGATCAAATCTTCATCAGGCTTCTCTCTTTCCACAAGACCCTGAACTCTGCTTGTCCTCAGGACTGATCAAGCACAAAAAAGCAAATTATGCCCTCTTATCGGTTTCTCCTGGGCATCAGCTGATCAGGGCAGGATCGTTTTTCTATCAGAAACTGCTGGTTATTTCCAGCTTCCCTAGCAAAGATTCTGCTTATCTCTGCTTGCCTCTCTTTCACTCTCTGAAAGAAAAACCTTTCTCTGAATTGGAGAAGCTCACAGATTTCCAAAATTGGTGCCATCTCCCTATTGTCATAGCCTGTCTTTCTAATTAAAATCTCTCCCTAAGTCTGCATTTGTTTTACTGTGACAAAAGTAAAAAAATGTCTCTATCATTGACTTATTTTGAAGGTTTTCAGACCATCCAGTACGGTGCATATTGTGTAGAAGGTGAAAATTATGTGTTCTTGGGCATTTGACTTGCTTATTGAAGCCAAAGTACTTCATCAATTAAATAATGATATTAAATAAAAGTATCAAGTTGCTCCATCTCTCAAGTTTTCTGGAATAATAGGCAGGCCTCAGAATTTTGTATCTTGAAAGTTCACATTCCAAAGACTTCATGAAGAAATTTCATACTTAAATTTGTATTTACATTTCAATGTACTGAGTCAAGTAACACTAAAACTTAGGACAAGTATGCTTAGAGAATGTAAATGCATGATTGCATTACATTGACTTCTAAGGCATGTCGAAAGAGTTTTTACCATATGCACAATGATGAATATGAAATAAATGAGTAATATGTTCCCAAAGTGTCACTACACTGATTTTCTTGGAACTGGCACAACTCCTGCTTTATCTTAAGAAAACTTGCCATACATCAGTAGGAGGAGGAGATAATAAACTCATATTTAAGAAATGCTCACTACCAATGTGCTCTCTGTTGGATGGTTTAATTATGCCACCTCATTTACCTTGGAAACAACCTTTTGGAGTAGGCGTTATTATTTCCATTTACGTAGGCAGAAATAGAAGATCAGAGAAGTCCGGATCCTGGTCAGGGTCACTCAGCTGTTAAAAGAAAGAATCAGGATTTAATCAGAGTTCTATTTATACACCCCATAAAATGCTATCTTTTAGTATAATATCCTGTCCTTGTATGAGGCATAATTCATATAAACTCAAAAGAAATTCTCAAATGAACAGGTTTGTGCTTTAGGGAATAAGAAAGTAAGACAGGAAAACAGAGATTTCAGGAATTAGAGAACTTTAACATTGTATCATGATCATAAGCATATAAAAGGTAGTTTTACATAGCTCAAAACAATTGCTATTGCATTTTAATAGTACAAATAATTATAAATGAAAGTTAAAAACTGAAAGGACCTCTTTAAAAATATTTAAGATGTCAGTTCTATAACTAATTTCACACAGAAACCACTGTGTTAATTTTTAAAGTTAAGATATATGTAATTGAAATCTATAGGTTAACATAATCAAATTATTTTGGGTAATTAGAGCAAAGCTTTTATGTTTTTAGGTTAGGTACTAATTTTTTAATACTTAAAAACACATTTAAGCTTAATTCAAATAAGAGCATGAGAACCGTTAGCAAGGAAGCAGTCATGAATACTAAAAATAAAATACAAAGTAACTTTTTATAAGGGGAAATAATGTAAATCTGTTGTTTTATATCATTATTTGTTTCATGCTATAAAACAGAAACAGAGTATTGTTTTATTAAGTAATTAATGGATTAATTTTCAATATGTAGGTCTTTATACTAATATGTTGTCCTTGACACATAAAAGTTACATGCACACATAAATATCTATACACATGACTTCTCCTTACTTATAGAGAAGTATCCCAATTAAGTTTTTGTTTCTAATGTATTGTGGTCCTGCATATAATTACATCTTTAAGGACGTACCTCTGAGACTCATTAAGACATGCCAACAACAACAACATTCATTTTACTTTTTCAAAAAATTTAATATTTTATCCCTGTAAAAACTGTCTGATTCAAAATGATGTCACCTTTTGGAAACTTGCAAAATGGAACTAGGGAAAGCCATGGAGGAAAGGCTATCTCTTATGACTTCCCTAATAACCACAAGAAATTCTTCCAGCTTGCAGCTCGAGTCACACAAGGAAAACAACTAACCACACAGGGATGGCTACTATTTAGGCGAGAACGCTGGCCTGATGCACTGTCTCCAAGTCCAAGCAATCCAGTGAAAACCAGCCTGCAATTTCACTAAGACTACAAGTTTTAAGTAACAACCGCTGTTAATGCACCAATTACAGCTTGCAAGCTCCTGAACAACATCACAGCCACCAATCAATGTTCTTTCAAAACAACTAACACAACTTTTCTCTTTCCCAAGAAACTCCCAACCTTTTCTTTTGTTTTTTAGATATACCAGAGGCCATCAGAACTGTGAGTGGTTCCTGAATTGCATTCTACTAATTATATATTATTTCTAAATGCATCCTTTGCTTAGAGGTCCTTTTCTATATTTATTTAATGTTGACATTCTGAGAAACCAACATTTTAAAATCTTGACTTTATTTAATAAGTACATTATTAAATATTCTCTAGAAATGGGTTGAACTGGTGATGTTTACCTTTATGGTAAATGTGCCTACATTTACCTGAGCAGAATAAATGGCAACAGGGATGCTCTCATATTTTTAAATATCATTTAAAAATCTAAGTATATTTCCAATGTCTAGTAAATAATTAATAATCATAATCATTACCATAATTGCAATGGTCTTGCTTCTGACTCATATAGTTTTTGTATAATTTTGTGTTCTATTTACCTGTTAAGCTGAGGAAAATAATAAGAATGTTATGGGTGTAGAAATCCATTCCCTTATATTTCTTGTCTTTTCTTTTTACCCTCTTCCCACAACCATTCTCTCCTTTTTGCTTTCTTGTTGCTTACCTTCAATGGTATGCCATCAATAGACTCTGTTGAATGTGCTAGCAACTACACCATTCTCAGTAAGTTACATCTCAAGCATCCCTGTTCCTTTTGTGTGACATCTGTGTAGATCCTTGCAGGCTCATTTAAAGCTTATTCTTATTGGAGCACAGTAAGGATATTAACTGAAAGTCAAAGCACATCAACTTCAACTTTAATGAGGTAAAAGGATTTCAACTTCCCTACTTGCACAATATCTTAGTCTAATGTCAATGATTATATGTTTAAATAACATTCTCATGTAGCAAGCTACTTGACAACAGAAAGGAACAACACATAAATATTTCAGCACCTTGGAATAAATTCCATTTACATTAAATTTTGCATGTTTAAAATCTTTTCCAAAATGTATCATTCAATTCTTTATTCAAGGTTGACTGGTGTCTATTGTAGTTTAACGAAGTAGAGTTACTCATTGAATTTTATCCATGTCAAGGGAATCCAAGCATTTCAATTGTAATTGGATGCTTCTCCTACTGATATCTGCATTTTATTTCTTAAAAAAGACATTTGCCACTTCCTCTTTGTGTGCAAAGAAACACAGAGAATGCTTAACTATATACATGATTCATACTAGTTTTGAAGAAAATCAGGAAAAGGCTTATTCTTGATAACTAGCTTTATATTGCAAGGAAAAACATTTTGAAGCTTCTTTTAGTGGATTATAAATATGTTCAATGAAGAATAAGTCTTACTTTTTTCATTTGTTGAACATCACTTTAAACTTATGAATAGCATTTTAAAACCCCTCTTAAAATATGACTACTGTTTAGAAAGAGAGGAAACTTGCCTATGCTTGCTTCAAATTTTAATAAATTAGTAAGAACTCAGATATCTTGTTTACTGTACCAGAAAAGCCACAAAATGGGTAGGAAATTGGGGCATATAAGAACTAGTTTTGTGGCCACAGCAGTAAATGGTTTCATATGTGGTAGATTTGTGTATCTGTTAAAATAGACTTTCTAGAATGAGTTGATAATATCAAACTCCAACCACCATGCTGGGAACACAGAAAACATTTTATTTATTGAGAGATTTTAAATATAAGGAAGAGCCTGCTGAGGAGGGGGCCAAAAAGTGTTAAACGCAGACACATAAAAGGAGAAACATGAACGCTGTAGATTGTGTTAGTAGGAAGAAAACTTCGAACCCATCAGCCTTTGACAAATATTCAGGGTTACCATCCTCCAGGCTAAGGTGGATCTTGCCCAGTGGTGCCTGGCTTGATGAGAAGAGAGGAGGCAAAATTAGAGGAGCAACTTGCTCTTTGGACAGTGAACACTCTGTATAAACTGATAGCATTTAAATTCATGAAACTGGTACACATACACCATGGAATATGACGTAGCCTTAAGAAGAACATGAATATATCCTTCAGAGCAACATGGCTGGGGCTAGAGGTCATTATGCTATGCAAACTAACACAGGAACAAAAAACCAAATACTGTGTGTTCTCACTTAAAGTGAAAGCTAAACATTGTGTATATAGGGACACAAAGAAGGGAACACAGACACCTGGGCCTCCTTGAGGGTGAAGGGTGGAAGGAGGGTGAGGACTGAAAAACTGCCTATCGGGCACTATGCTTATTTCCTGGATAACAAAATAACATACACAACAAACCCCTGTGGCACATAATCCTGCATGTGTACCACTGAACTTAAAATGAAAGTTAAAAAATAAAAAAGAGTGAATTCCAGTGATAGAATTCAAATCCTGATTCCATCTTTTTTTTCTGCAATTTAACTTTGGACAAGTTACTTAAAACTTCTCCAAGCATAAATTTTCTCAGACATAATTAGGGATCATAAGAATACCTTCCACATATGGTTGTATGAGAACAAAAAATAAAATATATACATATATGTATATAAAATAATATGTATATGTATATATATAATATATGTGTGTATATATATGTACACACATACATGTATACACACATATATACACATATGTACATACACACACATATATGTATATATACTTGTATATACGTGTATATGTACATGCATATACATATATACATATACATATATACATACATATATATACACATATACATATATATACATATACATATATACATACATATATACATATATACATACATACACATATACATACATATATACATATATACATACATACACATACATATATATATACACATATATACATATAAATGTGTATACATATTTATGTATATATATGTGTATGTATATAATGTACATGTGTATATATATACACACACACATATCTGATAAATATCTTACACATAATAGTGTTAATGTTAATGGTTATTTTTATTCTTTACAATAACATCAAGTGTGTATATATACACACACACATATCTGATAAATAACACACAATAGTGTTAATGATCATTTTTATTCTTTACAGTAACATCAAGTTTGTTATCATGTTTGCAGGGGCTCATGAAAGAAAATGCAATTATAATACCCTGCAGTATACTCTATAATAATAGATAAATATTTTGCAAGCACTTTTCACTAGTTGACATATATAGACAGATGTAGAATAAAAATTCTATGGTGTAAAGTTTGAAAAGAGGGCTTAAGTCCCTTTAGTTCTCACGACTATAGGGAAGATTGGAAGATATGCTCTACTCTCCCAATAAAAAGAATCAGTGATCTCAAGCATCCAGGCAATAAAACCTTATTTACATGCACTGTATCACAAGAATGAGGAAAATATAGCACTGCAAACTAAACCAATGCATATTGGGGGAAATTTATTAAGAAGGGAGATTATAATGTTTCAAGAATTTAAACTTAGTAACCTTTGGAGTTGATCAATACAGCATCATTGTCAGGACAGCAGGATTCCTCTGAGTGGTCAAATAGGTAATAGACATAGACAAACAAAAAGAAATATATATATATATATATATACACACATATATGTGACAAATACATATATATACACACACATATATAAAACCTTACATATATAAATTTTACATATAAGTTATATAAAGAGTTTATATACAACTTATTTATAATAATATCAAACTCCAACCACCATTCTGGGAACCTTATATATAACTTACGTATATAAGGTTTTGTGTATGTATATATAAATATATATACATATATAGATCCTTTATTTTTAAATTCAGCTGAACTGAGAAACTAAGCTTCTATTAAATATACACAGATTTCTATTAAATATATACAGATATGGTGATATGCTTAAGAAAACAATCAAGAGGTTAGAATGTTTCAGTGTTCAAGAGTTTTGCTTAATGAGTTTTGTAATGTGTGGGTGGAAAATAGGTTATGCTCCAGATGGAATGAAGTTAAGTTTCTAGGATGTGCTATAATCATGCTGACATTATTGACAAGAAGAAGCTACAATGATTTCTAAGGCAAATGAAAATTATCAGGATTTTTGTGATTTCAAGGAGATAACTATTGGAAATACTCATTTTTTTATGAAAAAGCATGGAGCTTGAATATTACCATCTAATAAAATTTAAGGAATTATTTGCTTGTATGGTAATGGTTATCTGATTATATAACAAATTATTCTAAGTTTAAGAAAGAACATATGCCAGTATTATAATTTATTCTTCCTCAGATAATCAATTTACAAGGGTAAACCAAAATAATTAAAAAAAGAAACATTGCACATTTTTAAACCTCAAAGAACCAGACTTATATTTTCCTTTAAAGAAAATATAGTCTTCTTAATGACCTTAATGATCATTTCTACTATGTATTCACTAAAAATAAGTTTCTCCTCAAAGTTTTTGTGTGCAAATATAATCAAATCAATAGAAAAAAAGGATTAATTATTCACATACTTACTCACACCCATTTTATAGGAACGACTTTGAGGATTAGTTATAATTTTTTCTTTAGCCTGAAAAAATCAGTTGTATTCAAGTTTTTTTTTTGTTTTTTTTTTTTTTTTTGCAACTTGCAACTTGTTATGGTACTTGGTTACAATGATTAGCTGACTTTAAAAAAGTAAGTTGTAAAGTTGTAAGAGCATCAAAAAAATAACATTAATTAAATTCATTTATTAATTCTATCTTCTGTTTCTTATGGTTTTGCCATTTGAGATTGCTTCTTAAGTTTTTGCCCACGTGGCCAATTTCTTTCATTCTTTATGCAATCATACATTTAACAGTATTTACTGTGCATCAAGTAGGTTTCATTCATTGTGCCAGAATAAACGTAATGCATTTTTTCTGTGAACTTGTAATCATAAATATATTAAATGAAAGTTGCTAGCTCTAACATGCTAAGCATATAAATAAAAGTTGCTAATGTGAATTCTTTAGTAAAAAGATATAAGATGATGTAAAACTTCAATTGCAAAACAAATAAAGGTTGATATAGATTATACATTACTTATTTAGTCATTTGAAAATGGCATAACACATTATCAGAGAAATACTTGAAAATTTTCCCCAATTCTTTATAAAAATAATTTTGTACGACTTGTGAAACAGAAGCAGATAGCAAATCAGATTTTTATTGCTATGAACACTGCTCTAGGCTAAATCTATCCTAAATCATGGCAACATACAACTGCAAAAACTTTCACAGATTATAAAACCATTGACACTGAATAGAATAGCACCTAGCATACATAAAAGATTTATTTCTAAGTATTAAAAATTGCATTTTACTTCAATTACTTAATCTTGCTGTGTTGGTTGGTTTTGATAAATTGAAAAATGGTCTTTCTGACAGCTAGACTGTCAGGGGCAACTGAGACATGTAAGAGAAACCACAACTTTCAAAATGGACTGCATTATCACTTACAAAACAGATGAACAGTTTCAAACCAAACCATGATTTTCATCACAGCCTAAGCTTATACTCTTTGTATCAGATATATATATTCCAAGAAAATGCTGTATTAACCTTGCATGGATTCATGTGTTTTAAAGATAGATCTCTGCCTGTTCTAAAAACTCTATTTCATAAATCTTTATAATCTCCCAAAAAGATCATTCCATGACCAATTTTGTCTGCAAAATCAGTATCCCTTTCCTAAGGCCATTTTTGGGGATGCACTAGAGTTTCCCGTGGTGTGGGATCTCTCTTGCAGTAGCTTTTAATAAATCTAATTTATTTATCTAGATTTATTTATCTAGATTATCTAGATAATTTATCTAGATTTATTATTTAATAAATCTAATTTATTAATAAATCTAATTTATTTAATAAATCTAATTTATTAATAAATCTAATTTATTTAATAAATCTAATTTATTAAAAGCTACTGCAAGAGAGATTTATTTAATTAGATTTAAATAATTAAAGATCCCACACCATAGGATAATAAACCTAATTTTGTTGACCACATTTATGTATCTGTCAGTCTCTGACTGAGAAATATATATAGTTTATTGAACTGTAAATGTTTTGGTTTTTCAACTACACATGGTAATAATGAAATGTGATATCACAGAAATATACCATGGAGCATATTCTAGCCCCTACCTCATGTAGTCTAAAAATAGAGGTTTGAGTTGGATTAAAGTTAGATCTAGAATTCAAAAGTAGAGTTTTATAGAATTCTCTGGTTCTTGAACACTAATATGTCCCAATATTGATCTGCTTCCTTTTGTGTCTGGGGACTTTTACTTTCAAATTGTCCTCCTTATCCTTTAGATCTTTCCTCTATGACAATAGTTATCCTGAATTATAGTGTCTACCACAGCTTGTTTATGGCCATTACTCTACGTAGAGGTCAGGAATCTATGACTCGTAGGCCAAATAGTGCCTTTTGCCCATTTTTGTAAGTAAAGTTTTATTGAAACATAGTCATACGTATTTGTTTTATATTGTCTGTACCTGTTTTCATGTTACAGTGGCAGAGTTTAGCAATTGTGGCTGAAATCTGCTGCAGAAATATCAAATAATAAGAGGGTTTTAGACATAGTCTACCTTTGATGCCACTGAAATTTTCAAGTGAAATATACACTTAATAGTGGGAAATTTGGCTTTGAAAATGTTTAAAAAATTAAGGAATTCATATACTCAAAAACTGAAAATGAATTTTGTACTTTTCCAGAATGATGACATAAAAAGCTCTAGACATCTCTCTTCTAAACTGGTCAAAATTTGCAAAGACAAACATTTAAAATCTCTAGAGATTGACCAACTGCTTACAAAAAAAAGAATGAGAATTATTTCTTACAGAATAGATGAATATACATTTAGATCTTGAACTCCTGAGCTTGAGTGATGCTCCCGACGTGGCCTCCCACAGTGCTATGATTGCAGGCGTGAGTCACCGTGCCTGACCACAATATACATTAGAAACAATGGTAGTCTGTGATATTTGAGCTAGGAGCTGTACCCCACCTTCACAGCTCTGTATTGAGGCTGACACCTTCCAATAGGCTCCATGCTAAGTGGCAGCTTCTATCTTCTCCACACTTGAGGGTGAAAAAGCTAATCTGTGTGCATTCAGCAGCTGTGAACACTGGTAGATATAATTTCTCATAGGTCTTTACTGTGTAATACCTATGCTGAGTGTATAGAACAAGCCAAGTGCTGTTTGCCCTTTCCCCAATACTGTAGTGCAGGGATAAGCCAGGTGGTGCAGCATGTCTAGTGTGCAGGATTCCATTCACACAGAGCTCTGTGTTGCAAAATAAACTCTTCTGAATAACAACTACCATTTCCTTTAGTCTCCAGAGGTGGAAGATCCGTTACCTCTTAGAATCACCATCACAGATTTTAAGTTAGTAAACCCTCAACATATCACAATATCCATGCCTCTGATATACCATGGGTGTTGATGGCAGCTAAGAGGCATCAGCAATTTCTCTTAACCCTCAGAGATACAGTCCCTGCTCCATGGTAATAATCCCCTTTTCCCAGCTCCTGCTCCATATTACAGAGATTCCTCCCAGGGATGGTCCAGAGCAAGTTTCAAAGTTGGCAATGTCTGGCCTCTGCCAAGTGATCCTACTTCTTTGAATTGAACTGAGGAACAATTTATGTGCCAGGGCATTTTCGAAACAGTGAAGTCATCTGGTAAATAATGGAATCTAACAGCTGGATGTGATAACAATAAGGGCAGATGAGCCAGAAGTATAATTAGGGATCAATAAAATAGTCAAATGTCATCGCTGCTGGTACATGCTTAAGACTATTATTTGAGGAGAAACTGCAAAGATAATTATGAGTTACTGATACCTGAATGAACACAGGGCTATCTGGTAAACTCCTGAACAGTAAGTAAAAAAGCAATCTCCAAGCCACACACATATCTAATGGCAGATAATGAAAATCTTTTTGTAACAGGGCTTAGTTGCAATCTCTTCCCAATCAGGGACTAACCACTAAACACTGCTAAACTGGGAGCAACCCATAGAATGCCTGGTTTAGTGATAACAATTAGGAAAAAATATTGAACAAGATCTCAAAAAAATTAGAAAAATATATTGAACAGGATATCCAACCTGCCCACAGCTAAGAAAATAGCCTTTACTGAAGTTGTCCAGACACGTCCATATTCAAATAAACAAGCAAACAACAATCAGCTTCAATGGGCATTGTCATCTAGAATTGCATCTACATATTATTTAAAATGTTTAGTTTGGGACAAAATATTATGAGACATATAAATAAACAGAAATGTATGACCTATACATAAGAAAAAAGTGAACACTAAAAACTACTTTTTAGGGACCAAGATAATGAATGTATTAGGAAAAAAATTAAAACAATTTTTATAAATATGTTCCAATTAAAAAAAAATACACATTTAAAACATTAAAAGAAGGTATGATAGCAATATCTCACCAGAGAGAAAATATCTGTAAACAAGATAGATTGTAAAAAGAAGCAAACAGAAGAGTACAACAGATAAAATAACAGAGTCATTAGAGAGACTTGATAGCAGATTTGCGGTAACAGAAGAATCAGTGACTTGAAAGTGAATCAAAAAAATTATACAATATGAAGAACAAGAAGTAAGGAAGAAAAGTGAACAGAGGCTCAGAAAAATTTGTGGGATACCAGTAAGTACATCAACATATCTGAGATAGAAGTTCCAGAAGGAGAAAAGAGAAAGAAAAAAGCAGAAAATATTATCAGAGAAAATATGGTTCAAACCTCTCAAAATAAATGAAAAACATTAATATAAATATCTAAGAGTTCAACAAACTTCCAAGTAGGATCAACTCAGAGATCCTCATGCAGAAACTTCTAGTCAAAACTAAAAGCCAAAGGTAAAGAGAAAGTCTTAAAATCAGAAAGGAAAAAAGAGTAATCACATGTAAGAGAAACTGAGTAATATTACCAGCTGACTTGTCATCAGAAGCCATGGAGGCCAGAAGGCAGTGGGATGACATATTCAAAGCACTGAAAGAAAATAAAAATTGTCAACCAAGAGTCCCATATTCAGAAAAAAATAATTTAAAAAATGAAGGTAAAATAAAGACAAATCTGCTTTTTGAGAAGTACTAAAAGAGGTAGTTCAGGCTAAAAGCAAGTTACAATAGGCAGTAATTTGACTCCTCATGAAAAAAATAAAGATCACTGATAAACGTAATTAATTTAGGTAATCATAAGAGATGTAATAATTGCATATTTCTTCTCACTTTTTCTCCTTTTTTAAAAAATGCATAAAACAATATATATCCAATTGTAGTTTCAGGCTTATAATGTATAGAAATGTAATATGTTTGTCATTAACATCACAAAGGAGATAGGTAGAAAGAAAGACTGTACTACAGTAAGGAAATGACACTAAATGCCAACTGTAATTCATAGAAAAAAAAATTAAGAGAATCAGGATTGGTTAAAAAGAAAGTAATGTAGCAAAATTTATCTATCTATACATGTCTCTTTTCTTCCCTCAGCTTCTTTTAAATAATTAGGTTATATAAATTAATAATTATATTTGATCTCTTTTGGGGCTATTAATATATATAAATGTTCTATATATAACAATATTAGCACAAAAGGGGAAATGGAACTATAGATGAATGCACTTTCTACATCTCACTGAAAATAACTTAGTATGAATCTGAAGTAGAGTCTGATAAGATATGTAGTTTAAACCTTAGAGCAATTACTAAGACTACAATTTTTTAAAAATGTAGTAAACAATCATGAAAGAGATTAAAATGTGACCATAGAAAATATCCAATTTATTTGAAAGTAGGTAAGAAAGGAGGAAAGGAAGAACAAAGCAAACTGGCATATATAAGGCCAACACTACAAATAACAATTTAATTATATATGAGTTAAACAATTACCTGTTTAATGCCTTAAACAAGGCATAAATTATCACATTGGTTTTAAAAACCAAACCAAATGAAACCAAAATTCATCTATATGCTGACTACAAGAGAAAGTTGTTAACATTAGAAGATATAAACAGTTGAAAATAAAAGGATGAGAAAAGATATATCATGGAAACAGCAACCACAATAGGTGGAGTAGCTTTTCTTATAACAGAGAAAATAAATTCTCAAAAACAGAAGCCAAAAAAAAGCCTTCACAATTGATTCCAAGAGGCCAGTATTATCTTGATACCAAAATCAGAAAGACACAGCACAAAAAAATATATAACATGCCTATATTTCTTATGAGTATAGATACAAACATCTTCAAGAAAACACTAGCAAGCATATTAAAAGGATTGTACATTATGACAAAGTAGAATGTATCCCAGGAACAGAAGCTTGGTTTAACATTCAAAAAACAATTTATGTAATAACTCATTAATAGTGAAAGGATGAAAAGCAAATGATCACCTCGAGAGATACACAAATGCAGTGACAGAATAACGTGCCATCTCTTTGTAATAGTACCTAACAAACTAAATATAGAAAGGAACTTCCTAACCCCTTTGTAGATAAAGAGGGCATCTACAAAAGGAACTTTCTATTCCTTTTGTAGATAAAGTGCATCTACAAAAATCCCATATTGGGAGAAATTTTTCCAATTTTATTCAACATTACATTAGAGGCTCTATACAGAGAAGTTAGGTGTGGGGAACACTCCAGCGTAGAGGCCCCCTGACTGCACCTCTGCCATAATGTGAGCTTGAGCCCAGACACATTTCCCCTCCTGGAGGTAGTCGAGCTATGGGAAAGCAGAAACTAAAGGATGATTCTGTAGAAGTTATTTCAGACTCTCTGACACTAACATAATGGCCCGGTGATGGCTTTGTGGTCTTACTACACACTGTGTTTTTCCTTGGTTCCTGTTCTGGGCTAGTTTTATGACTCTGCTTACCAAACACTGCTTAAGCCCTGTGACCATTCATAGGACCTCTAAAGAATGTTACCTTTCTAAATGTAAATCCCTACACAATAGATAAAGAAAAATCACCTGCCCACTTTTATGGTCCCTCACTATGTACCTTTTCTGTTACTAGTTTCTTATCTCCTCCCCCAGATTTGCAGTGTTGCAACTTTCTGTTCCCCTTTGTTGTATAGAATTAACAATGTGAATTGACCTGATCTACTGAAGGCTGAAAGTATATATTGGGACCCTATGCACAAATAAAATTGCTGTTTAGGCATCGCCTATTCAGTCCTCCAGACCCTGTCTTTCTGTCTTTCTTCTCTTCCGTGCACTCTCTCTTCCAGGTATAGGGACCCTCTTGCTGGCCAAGAGTCCCCGGCAGACGTGCCAGCCCCGACAGTTAGGCAAACGAAAATACAAAGACTGGAAAGAATAAAGCAAAACTCTTTTTAATTGCCCATGATAAAATGTTGTATGTAAAACCTTTAGAAAATTACTTGAAAAGTTATACAACTAATAAGAGAGTTCAGCAATATCCAGAATATAAAGTCAGCATACAAAAATCATTTATGCTTTTACAAACTGACAACAATTTAAAAATTAAAACCATTTACAATTTTAATGACAACAAAAAGGATAAAATAGTTGGAAATAAATCTAACCAAAAAAAGGTGTAAGAATGTGCATTGATAAATACAAAACATCAATGAAGAAACTTGAGGAAAATTTGAATAAATGGGAGACATTTACATATATGAGACATTCCAGGCTCATGCATTTGAAGACTAATATTGTCAAAATGGCAATACTTCCTAAATTAATCTATAGGTTCAATCCTTATAAAAATTCCAGCTCTTTCATTTAAAAAAATTGACAAGTCGATCTTCAAATTGATTTTGAAATTTAAAAGACTTAGAATAGGTAAAACAACGTAGAAAAAATATATATTGTTATATGTCTTGATATTGCAATTTACTACAAAGGCACAATAATCAAGGTATGTGGTCATAGCATAAGGACAAACATATAGATCAACAAAGTAGAATGAATATCCAGAAATAAAGCTTCACTTTGGTGTTCAACTTATTTTTAATAAGAGCACTGAGACAATTTAATGGAGAAAAAATAGTTTTTCAATAAATGGTAACTACTGCATATGAACATGTAAAACAATAAAGTTGAACCCCTACCTCACACTATTCACAAAAATTAATCCAAAGTGCATCATACACCTACATGTAAGAGCTAAACCTATAAAACTGTTACAAATAAATAGCCATGAATCTTTGTGGCCTTGAATAGGACAATGAGTTTTTAAAAATAGATGTATCAGGTTTTATCAAAATTAAACAAAAGATACCATTCAGGAAGGAAAAAGACAACAAACAGAATCAGAGAAAATATTTGCACATCATATATCTGGTAAGGGACTTGTATTCAGAATGTATAAAGAATGCTTGAAACTCAATAAAAGTACTAATAACTAAATTAAAAAACGGGCAAAATATATGAATAGAACTTTCTCTAAAGAAGATATACATGTGATCAATAAGCACATGAAAAGCTAATCAATATTATTAGTCATTTGGAGAATACAAATTAAATCACACTATTTCACTTTACATGAAGTGTGATTTAAAAGAAAAATACATATCTTCATAAAAAGTAAATATATATTCATAGTTGTATTATCATAATAGCAAAATAATACTGTATTTTTAAATGAAAGTGAAAAAAAAGTACAAGAACTGATGAATGGAGAAATAAAATATAATGTTTCCAGACAATGGAATATTATTTCTTAATAAAAAAGAATGAGATACTGATACATGGTATGACATGAACATAGAAAAAATAATGCTATAGGAAGAAAGCCAATAACAAAAGATAACAGATTATGTGATTCCATTTATATGAAATGGTAACAATAAGCAAATATTTGAGACAGTTAAATTAGATGTTTCCTATGGCTGGTGGGGAAAGATAAGGGGAAATAACTATTTCTCATTATAGATACGGCATTTATTTTGGGAGTAATAAAATATTCTAAAATTTAGATTGTAGTGTTTGTTGCACAACTCTGTGAATATGCTAAATGCTATTGAATTGTATACTTAATGTATAGATTTTGTGATATATGAAGTGTACCTTAATACAACTTTTTAAAAGAAAACATAAGAACAATTTCCATAAGATGTCAATTTATCTGAGAGTTACATTCGTCATTAGCATTTAAACAAACTACAGAATGCTAAGTTGTGTGTGTGTGTGTGTGTGCACGTGTGTGTGCATGTGTGTGTGTGAGAATACCACTTAAATTATAAATTAATTCTACCTTCTGTGTGCTAGGGTGCATTAAAGAAGTAATTTGGTTTATAGATACAAACACTCAATTATTTTACACTGCAGAGATTTCAAATATAGAACATAGTGAGCCTATTAACTTTTTAAAGAAAATTCTTGCAAGTGGTAAAATTAAGAAATATATTTTTACACTGAAACTATACTTGAACAGTTCCAACTGTATATACTGTATGAAGCTTGTCCTCTGACTAGGTTTCTTATTTCTATGTGGAATTTCATATCTTGTAGCATTCTGTAAATAAGCATCAAAGTACGCCCTTTACTTCTCCATGCCAATATAACATGTAAAACAATAAATTTGAACCCCTACCTCACACTATTCACAAACATTAGTCCAAAGTGGATCATGCACCTAAATGTAAGCGCTAAACCTATTAAACTGTTGAAATAAATAGGCATAAATCTTTGTGGCCTTGAATTTAACAATGAGTCTTTAAAAATAGATACATCAGGTTTTATCAAAAGTGAACAAAAGACACCATTCAGTATATATATATATATATGCATGATGAAATAAATATAGTCAAATAATATTGATGGACGGCCAAATTGTGAAGACAAAACAATTTCCTATTGCTATTATCTGAAAGATCCCATCTTTCCTAAATTTATATACTGAAATATAATCCCAGTGTGTTGCTATTAAGAGGTGGGGTCTTAGGGAGGTAACTAGGTCGTAAGGTTAAAGCCCTTGTCAATGGGATTCTTGTCCTTATAAAAGAGGCCTGAGGGAGTTTGTTTGCCCCTTCTGCCATGTGAGGGCACATAGATGACTCTCTTAACAGGCAATAGGCCCTTACCAGACACTGAATCTGCTGGCATCTTGGGCTTCGACATCCCAGCTTCCAGAATTGTGAGCAATACATTTCTGTATAAACTACCCAATTTTTGGTATTTTGTTATAATAGTCAAATGGACTAAGACAAAATAAATTTTTGAAAAGTATGGTTGCTGAAAATATTTCTTACTGTAGTGTGCATAGAAATTTCATAGAAATTCTACTTTATTTGAATAAATACAAATTTATTATTTATATTAAAGTTTAAATAAACACTATGAAAGAAAATTATGCAGAGAGATTTTGCACATTTGTTAGTATTATATACTTCAATCAATTTTAAGCCTAATTCAACCTACCTTGCTCTTTTTATCATTTTTCAGTTTGATTAGTGAAAGCAAGCTATTTTAAAAATGCTAAGCTAAGTATAGTTAATAAATCACATTAGTTGAAGTATTTAACAATTCCAAAGATAATTAGAATTATATTTGAATCTTGCTAGGTTTGGATGACTACTCCATTCCCTTGATATTCCTGTTTTAATTGAATTAAACATAGATTGCTAGTGTATTTGTATAGTTAATAAAAAGCACAAAAAGTGACCAGGTACCACGTGTTAGAATCTTTAGAGCCTGGTAAATGCTTTTCTATTCATGTGGAACGTTTAGGTATGCTCTGCTAAGTCTGAGCACATGTAAGTTTGACCTTTAATCTTGGTTATAGCCGGCTGAACTATCATTTAAAAAAGTAAATTTTGGCTCCTTGATCCATGATGTATGGAAAATGTAACCTTGATGTTAAACTTTTCTTAGAAATATTTTACAAATAATTATTTAAATATGGGATTGACTAATTTGAGGACTCCTGAAATATCATTTCCCCTCTCTTATTGTGAGACAATTTCAAGTAAACCCACATAAGAATAAAAAATGATTCACATTTTCAATTAAATTATCTCTGATGCTTTCTTTCCCTCTTATAACTAAATGTTTGTATATTTGTATACTGTCTTTTTCAAAATTCTATTTCGCTAGTATATTTTTAATGTGCTTATATGAAGTTGTACTATGCTTCCTTCTAATTATAGTACTACATAAAAATTAATACCGGTTTAAGACTTAGTGAACCTTTTATTTTAATTTTAATAAAATATAGAGAGATTAATTCTATAAGTATAAAATCTAATGAGAAAATTAATAATAGGTTAAATTGATGGAGTATTCAAATATTTATAGTCCAAAAGGTCATTTGGATCAGAACATCTTATAGGCAAATATTTCTAAATTTTGAGGACATAAAAAATTTCTTTGCATAGAAAAGAAAGGAAACATTTGGTTTCTTTCTTTGAGGATTTTTTAATCTGCTATGACAATCATGCAAAGCACACACCCATACAGACACACACAGAAGGGAAAATTACAGATAAGTACCACTTATTAATATGTATCAGTATTAATGAATTGGTAATATTAATAGCATAGTATTAGCAATCAGTATTATATAATAAGCTAATAAACTTGTTATAAAAAGTTTTTTTTTACTAGTGTGAATAAAATTAGCTTTGTTAAGTAATGAATGAATGAGAGAAATATTTGTACAATTATTTGCATTAAAATGATGATATTCAAGCTTCTTGAAGAGGAGAAACAAGGAGATTCCAGGTCGACCTATAATATTTGATATTTAAAATGTGTGCAGGCAGCACAAAATCTTTGAAGTCTTCTATATTTTTAAATAAATGTTTTGCTTTGAAACAATTTGTGTCATTTAAAAAAGTTGAAAGTGTACAGTTACCATACTGCCTGCAATCAATTTCTCCTAACGTTAACCTAAAATACTATGGACTAATGTCATATATATTATATATACAACTTATATATCATGCATATATATATAGTGTGTGTATATATATAATTTTAACCATGGAACATTTGTCAAAACTAAGAAATGATCATAGCTTATTACTATCAACTAAACTATACACATTGTTAAGATTTAGCCAGCTTTCCACTAATGTTCTTTTATGGTTTAATACAATTCAAGATAGCACATTACATTTAGGCATGGTCTCTTTGTAGTCTACCCTTGCCTGTCATAATTCGTCAGTCTTTACTTATATCTTGTGACTTTAACAGATTTGAAGAATATTCGTCAAATATTTTGCAGAATGTCTCCAAATGTTGTTAGTCTGCTATTTTTTCTTATACCTCATGTTATCAATGTAACTTATTACTGGTTATGCTAGCCTTGATAGCTTTGTTTAGGTAGTGTTTGCCAGGTTTTTCCACTGTAAAGTTAGTATTTCTCTCATTTCATGCTGTGTGTGTGTGTGTGTGTGTGTGTGTGTGTGTGTGTGTGTGTTTTGGAAGCAAGCCATTAAGTTCAATCTACTTTTAGAGTGAGAGGAATTAAGCTTCACCTCCTAAAATTGGAAGCAACTATATCTCACATTTGAAATTTTTTAGTAAGAAAGATTTTTCCCTTTTCTCCATTTATTTATTTTCCAATCTATTTATTTATTTAATCAGTGTTACTATGGACTCATGTAAAGGCACTTTATATTTTCAGTTATAATCAGTACTATATTATTTTAATTCTTGGCCTTTGAAAATTCTTTTATGTAATCTCTGTTGCCTTTATCCTTCCTCCAGGATGTAGTTCCTTCTTTCCTGGTACTGCAAGATGCTCCAGGGTCCTCTTGTATTTTCCTACTCCAGTTCTAGAGGCTGCTTTCTTCAAGGAGTCCTGGTTTCTTTTTTTTGGAGAATGATACCTAGAAATCAAGACCTGACCATTGGATTCCTACATTTTCACAGTTCAAATACAAAATAAAAACCGATAATAAAGTAAATAACAAAAATTTCTACTCTTCAAATGCAGAACAAAAATAATAATAATGTTAAATTCCCAGACCTCTGTTGCCACTAGGAATACCATGATGTGGAGCTTAATTGCATGAAAAAAATTGGGGACATATTAAATCAATCTAGCTGTTAAGGGTGGCAGGAGGGGTATGTGGGTCTGGTAGCAACAGTGGTGGCTACTGACGTTTCAGTTGTGTGTGCAGTGTTTTTCTGCGAGTTGTTCATGGAAGCACTTAGTTTCTCCAGCTATTTATTTTTGCAAATTGACTATTAACCTGTTATAATCCCTATCATTAAAATAGCTGCAGTATATTATCATCCAAAATTAAGAGTGCTGATTAGGCATTAACAGTTTGACAGAAAATACCAAATACATGTCATCAATTCAGAGGATATGCCAAATATCAGAGTGGTCTAAACAATCCTTAAGACCCTGACTTTAAGGGAAAGCAAACAAAATTCAGAATAATTATCCAATATGCTCATCTAGTCATGATTAAAAAGATCTTTCAAATTTCATCATCTTTAAACATGGATGTTGAACCATTGATGTAAATTCACCATGAAGAAACCACCTCACAAAGGTATGCCTATCAGAGAGCAAACTTACACATATAAAATGCATTAGTGCCTTCAGACCTTATACAAGCTATGACCTTTTTATAATGTTTGATAGTATTACAGGACTTACCTAACATTATGGCAATGTTGATTAGATAGCATTATTTTGAGATGAGCAGCTTAAAGAGCATGATCACATAATTTCCAAATGGTTTGATATTCAGTTTCCACTAAAGTCATAAGGCAATTCCAGAGCTATTTTCAACAGTAGATAAGATTATTGCTTATATATGTATGACCCTGACCAAAACTCTTTGCTGTCTCTTTTACAAGTCTCCTGTTTGAGACTTCCCAACTGGGTAATCTGACATTGTTCAAACTTTGCACAACTTACCAAATCACGAAGCTGCAATTTCAAAGAGGGGTATTCCGAAACATGGAATGGTGCAAAGCCTTCTCTTATATAGGACTGTTTTTGAAAGTAGGATATCTGAGTTAAAAAGAAAATTATTTTCATCAGGAAATATTTTAAAGCCTACCTCTAACGTCCTCAGCATTGAGCTTCTTCCTTTGGAGAATTGATGAGCAGCAATTTGTGTACTCTATTTTATTGTATCGTTTTTCTACCAATAATTTTACTGCTGTACCTCCTTTTATTCACAGAATATCTTTTTCATTCTCTGACTAACATGGGTGTTAAAAATATCAGTTTTTTTTCCTTATTGCTCTCTAGGTCCTGCGAGTATGATGGCATTAGGATGGTGGACCAGAATGATGTTCTGTGTGATGATGAGGGAGTTGAGGACCACGTGGACCACAGTGGGGCATGAAATATAAGGGCTAGCGTCACTGAATTAGTAGAGTAAAATGTGTTCTTACTTTACTGCCAGAAAATCAAATGGGGTTTTTAACTTTTACCATATAGAATGTGTTATCCTCAATAATAGTGACTTTTCAGATATCAGAGGCTATGCTGACAGTAGCCATGTATGGTACTTTCCCATTTGCTGCTATAACAAACTTAGTCGTGTAAAACAACACAAATTTATTATATTTCCATAGGTTTGAATTTCAAAATTAGTCTCACTGGGACAAAATCAAGGTGCTACCAGGGCTACCCTTCCTTCTGAAATCTCTAGAGAATTCACTTCCTCACCTTTTCTATCTTCTAGAGATAGAAAAATTCATAGTCGCTGTCCACATTTACAAAGGCAGCAACATAGTGTTTCTCTAACCCTGCTTCCATCTTTTCATTTCTTTTCTTACCACAACTGGGAAAATTCTCTACTTTTAAGGATCTATTTTGTTATAGTGAGCCTACCTGGATAATGCAGGATACCCTTTCCATATCAAAGTCATTAAAGTTAATTACATCTGCAAAGATCTGTTTGCCATATAATTGAGTACTTTCACAAATTCTGAGTACTGGAGCATGGACAACTTTAGAAAAGCATTATTTTGTCTACCATACCATTTTATCAGTTATTTTTGTAACAAACGTCAAATTTTAGTCATCATTTTAGATTATTTTCTAGGAATAGTCAACTATTTTTTTGTAAGGGAACTGGAGAATTATGTTGAACTATAAGAGAATTTATTGCACCTGTGAATTTCTAGCCTCTGATGACTAAAATAAGCTTTTATATTTACTCAGTAATGATGATGTCATAATGACATCAATAATGATCATGTTCATTTGACTGGGATGGGTTCCACTGACATCCAGCTGTTTCTTTATGTCACAATATTCTGTATAGGCTAAGAAAAGATTGTTAGAAAATACATTTTTTGTTATATTTTTAGGACCTGGAAAAATGATCAGAGATTATAAGGATCAAGAGTCAAAGGTTTTACTCTAAAAATTTTGACTCTAATTGGCATTCACAATAATATTGTGAGTTCCTAGTAATTATAATCAGCTTGGAGTCAAGCCAATGTTCTCAAAATCTTGATTTCTTTTTAGTTTCCCAACACATTTTTCTGTGGAAAATGTGAGAAGTGTTAGTAGGCACATATCATTTTATAAAAAATTCCTGAAAATAACCCTGTGTATCAAGGTAGACTGGAGGTAGACTCTGTGACTGATAAATAATGACAATTATGTGATTTTGAGGGTTTTGACTTTTTATGGTTGCAAATCAAGTTGAAAGAGGACTGTTTGCCAGTCTTGTATTGTTTTGGTTCTACAAATCAAGTACTTTATATTCCTTTCAACTTAATCCTTGGAAATGCATTGTGTGTCAGGAAACTGTACACGTCATACCATTCAGCATTCCCTGAGCCTTTATTACTGTGGATAGATTGAAGACTGTCATATTGTGATGATCACACCAACTTCGTTTCTGAGAAAACTGAACTCCCCTCAGTAAGATTCCTGCAGTCACAATTGATATCAGAAATCTTCATTGGAGCATAGACTCCTTTACCATCATTTCTAGAATGTCAAAGCAAAGTTTCAAAGATTCTTACCCTCTCATTATCAATATATGCCATATGCAAATCCTGAGAGAGAGAGAGAGAGAGAGAGAGAGAGAGAAAGAGAGAGAGAGAGAGAGAAAGAAAGAAATTTTCAGAGCCTAGAAGAGAACAAAGATTGGACTAGGTGTTAACATGACACATGACAAAAGAAATCAAATATTCTAATCTAAAGAATGTTACTCATTATTCTATATTACATTACATTATTTATAATTTTCCAATGTCACATAGCATGAGCCAGACTTAGGTTAAGGGTTAAGATTTACATTATCTAATTCAGCCAATGGAAATAACTATAGTTGACTTTCCAAACATGCTATTAAATATAAATAATTTTGCATGTGTGTGCATGAATATGTACACATGTATAAACATGCACATCTATAGGAATGAAATAAGCCCTCCAAAATTGAATCTTCCTTGAACTGTCAATATTGTGCTGGCAAAATTTCCCATTTTTTAACATGTAAATTAGGGAAGTTTTATAAATCCTTTTAACATGTGACCTTTTATCTTCCTTCTGGACATTTTGCTTCACCCCAAGGACCATATTGAATTGTAATTCTAGTTAAAGTACAGTGAAAAAAATGATTGAAGAATCAAGAAAATTGTTTATGTCTTCCAGTATAGGAGGAGTTACAGTGATAATTTCAGAGATTAGGATAAAAAAGAGGATAAGGGACAGTAAGTTTCTGATCGTATACATTTTTTGACATATCATCATTCAGTTTTCCAGTTTTTCCAAAATAATGTTCTAGTATGCATCTGAGAAAAATAAAGCATTTGTGAATTTTAGCTAAGGATTTAATTTGCTGACGTTTCATTTTCTAAAATGGCTTTTGACAGTCTCAGCAGTAATCCCTTCAGGAGGAGCACATGAAAGTCTACATTTTATTTTCTACGTGAGGTAAAACTTTTGAGAGTTGAAACAGTCATTCCATTATTCTGAGTTGTTTGTAATATCAGAAGCAGCAATCTTGACCCTGCAGTCATATTTCTCATCTCTTTCACAGATCTTTGGCACCGGATTCCTTTGCTAACAACAACTTATCTTGTTTTACTTGAGTAAAAAAGAAAAAAAAAATATTTGTTATTGGACTTACTGAGAACTCAAAAACAGTAAAAAAAAAAAAAAAAAAAAAAAAAAAAAAAAAAAAAAAAAAAAAAAAAAAAAAAAAAAAAAAAAAAAAAAAAAAAAAAAAAAAAAAAACAGAAAAACAACCAAACAAACAAAAAACCCACAGTTTTCAGATAGAATCGCAAGACCTTTAGCCACAGGAGTTCCTGGAGATTTTTTTTCTAGGATCTGTTCTCATGCAACTCAGTGCAAAACATCTATATACCTCACAGCTTGAGAATTAATTTCCTAAGAAAATACATCTCATTACCCTGTTTTAAAGTTTTGCTCTTTTGTCCATCATCCCAGACCAGAAATACTAGAAAAAAGTGAGAAGCCTGCAAGTAACCATCAGGTGTGTCATGAGCATGACTTCCCTCCAAGTTGGAAGGTTTTCAGAATAGAGAAAAACTTATAAATTGAGTTTCCAATTTGATCAGTTTCTTCAACTCTGTACATATTGATATACAATATTTTAATAAAATATTTAATAAAATATTATATTCACCATGTTTCCCAGACTAGTTTCAAACACCTGGGCTCAAGTGATCCATGCATGTCGGCCTCCCAAAGTTCTGGGATTACAGGCCTGAGCCACTATGCCCGGCCTCTGAATGTTTTTTGGTGGACTATTTAGGTTTTTCTATATGTAAGATAGTGGCATGTGCAAAGAGGG
Source organism: Plecturocebus donacophilus (assembly GCA_004027715.1). Lineage (NCBI taxonomy): Eukaryota > Metazoa > Chordata > Mammalia > Primates > Pitheciidae > Plecturocebus > Plecturocebus donacophilus. The sequence continues at coordinate 143,516 of PVKP010001274.1, forward strand.
ACAATCTGACTTTCTCTTAGTCAATTTAGATACTTTTTGTTTCTTTTTCTTGCCTGATTGCTTTGCCTAGGACTTCCAATACTAACTTGAATAAGAGTGATGAAAGTGGACATGGTTGTAATGTTCCAACCAAGAGGGAAACAACAAAAAAGTAAACTACAGACCAGTAGACCTGATGAAAATAGATGCAAAACTCCTCCACAAAATATTAGTAAACCAAATTCAACAAGTGAAAAAAAGATAATAAATCATGATTAATTGGGGTTTATCCTATAGATGCAAGGATGCTTCAACATATAAAATCAATGAATGTAATACAACACACAAACAAAATAATATGAATATCTTAATAGATATAGAAAAAATCTGAGAAATCTCAGCATCCTTTCATGAAAAGAACTCAACAAATTTGGCATAAAAGGAATATACTTCAACATAATAAAGGACACATATGGCAAACTCATAGCTACTATTATACTAAATAGCTAAAAGCATTTCCTTTAAAAAACTATAACATGAAAGAAATTCATATTCATAAAACCAGTTTCTAGTACAAAGGTCTTATGGACAGAAGATATTCAGTGTTTTCTGAGATAACTGTAATAAAATAACTATTTCCTGAATTGTAGAAAATAACCAAGAATGTGCCAAAATGTAAAGAACACTTTGCAATAGATTTTTGGGAAAGAAAGCCAAAATATGTATGTCGGCATTAAAAAGCAGACATTTTAGATAAATAGCATATTTGTAAACTGGCAAATTAAACTTTTCATAATCTACTTTTTATGATAATATATTATAAAATGTAATTCTTATAAAATGTTCGCAGAGAATATTTCAAATTTTTTTGTTCTCTGATATTTATATCAGATATTCTGTGGGTGAAGGCACACCAGAAGCAAAGCAAGTTTGTAACAGATTAGTAGCAGTATAAAAGTCATGAGACACAGCACAATAATTTACCGATACTTAGTGGGACAAAAAGTATGCTTCACAAGATTCACTGGTATTATTTTCATTGTCTGATTGCTACTTTCATCACTCTGCTTCTTATTAAGTTCCTCAGGCTGAACACATGAAGAAACATAGAAATGTCTAACAAGGCAACTTCCTCTTGAGAAGAGAGGAGAAATTCCCTCAGGAAATACTTAGATTTTATTTTATATTATTTTTTATTTAATTTCGTATAAATAGGTCAAATGATGCAATAGATAAATATTTGAAGCTTTGATTTTTCTTTGAACTCAAATCTTAATAACAATAATATATAACATGAAATACCATTTTTATAAATAAAATGTGCATATATTTTTCCTGACTTTAACTGCCCTATAAAAGTGTTAGAAAAAATAAGAGTTGGGTAATTGTTTAAATATTTTCTCTTTTTTTAATATTGAGATTTGATATCAGTGTACAAGAAAAACACAAATAAGTTCTCATTTTAAAGAGCTATTCTTTCCATGTAAATATATATTGTTCTTCATGGGAGTAGACTTTTAAACATTTTTATATTCAAATTCTTTTCCTTTCATTCATTTAGGTAATTTAAACACTACTGACTGTAATAGGGACGAATTATAAGTAAATCTCAGAATGTTTAGTCTAATTATGTCTCTGAATGTTATAGATTGAAATCACAGTTAATTTACAAAGTCATCTATAATCCATCATAAAACCACATTTTAAAAACTCCTAGAGTCATTATTTAGACTTATAATATTTTTCTTAATAAAAATTGAGGGTATTATAAAAATAATTTATAGCAAAATATTCTGTTTACATGCTAAGTACATTATAAAAACCTTAAAGAATCAATATGAAATTCTTCTTCTTCCTAGTTAAATAAAATACCATGCTTCAGTGCTCGGAAAAGGAATGTTCACAGGGCCAGTAACTCAACATGACGTTTTATCTGGACCTGGCTGCACTCCACATTGGCCTCCTCTAAACCATGTTTAGTGTTGACTAAATTAAGAACAGCTAGTCATGGAGGTAGAGATTAAATTCACTATCTCAGAATTCAGGTTGGAAGATGAAATTTCAAGTTACCTAAATGTGAATAGTCCTGGAGTTTCATAAGTATACAATTGAAGGCAAACTTATCTTGTATAAGACCTCAGTAACCACAGAGGGGAAAAGGTAAACTGCTAACAAGAAGAAATAACCTTCTGTATATACAGACTCCACACCAAATATAAAGCACTAAACATAAAAATTGAAGAAGGGGGCATTTCGGAGGTTTTCCTAAAAGCACAGTGATTGCAGTGTTAATTTACCAAATAAGAGGAAAAAAAGGATTAGATAATAAACACAGGATACTCCTTAATAAGGAATGTGATAATGCACAAATAATCTGAATCAAAAAGGAAGGCTTGATAGATAGACAATTTAAAAGAGAGCATGGCATAGTCTTGAGAAAGTTAACTTTGGAGCTTGCACTGATTCATATCAGTTTTTCCTTAAAGTGTCAGACTACAGTTACTACATGAATAACTGCTGGAAAAAAATTGTAGACTTTAGTGATGATGTAGATTTTAAATGAGCCTGTTGCTCTGAATATAACAAATGTAGCAAAGTTGATTTAATAACTGAATGACAGTAATGCTTCTTTACCACAGTGCTGTTTGTTGACTCAAATTAGAGAAAATGTATTTAGAGTGCTTCCAGTGGTTAGCATTTATCAAAGATGATGACTTTAATCTGCAAATGAAAGATGAGTGGTACTGAAACAGACTTAAAATACACCATATACCTAGATATTGTACTTCTTTTTTTTTTTTTTTTTTTAGAGACACAGTCTCACTCTGTCACCAGGCTGCAGTGCAGTGGCACAATCTCAGCTCACTGGAACCTCCACCTCTCAGGTTCAAGCGATTCTCCTGTCTCAGCCTCCTGAGCAGCCGGGACCACAGGCATGCACCACCGTGCCTGGCTAATTTTTTCTATTTTAGTAGAGACAGGGTTTCACCATGTAGGCCAAAATGGTCTCTATCTCCTGACCTTGTGATCCACCCGCATTGACCTCCCAAAGTGCTGGGATTACAGGCGTGAGCCACTGCAAGCAGCCCAATATTGTAATTCTTTAAGAAAGAATGTCCAAATGTAATTTTATGCATAGTTGGCTATTAATAAGCTTGTTAATAACTTTCTACATTTTAATATCTATATTTGTCAAGATAAATTATGATTCAGTAACAAATAAACCTCCATCTGTCAGTGATTTTATAGAACAGGGTTTATACCGACTTATTAAAAATCCACTGAGACCATCCAGGCTGTTTTCTTTCATTCAGTGATTCAGGGAACTGGGCTGGGAGGTGTGCAGCGTGTGTGGATATTTTGTGAGTTCTAAATATCTCTAGAACATAATCATATTTTGAAAGCCCATGTTTCAAAGAGAAATTTTTTGATTGCTAATCTTGGAAGCTTAAGTATAAATGCATTGATTTATGTATCTTGTCAGTGAGTGCTATTGAGTATTTACTGTGTGTTAGACACTGGCAAGGCACATAAAATACTGAGCAAAACTGACATTTCACTTGTTCTAAGAAAGCTTACAGTATGGAGTATGCTTTGGGGGGAGAGAATATAAGCAAACAATCAAAGAATCCCACAAAATATAATTTCAAATTGTGATAAGTATTATTTAATTGCAATGAGGATCTGTGTAAACATATAGTAGTGCTTCTATTCTGACAGATTTTAAAAAAAACTAAGAAAATGTTCATTTATCTAAAAGCTCAATAATGAGTGGGAGATGTGCCTTACCCTGAAGGAGCAGAATGTCTTGAGAAAAGTGTGAATAAAACCCCTTAAAGCTTAACTGAATAAATGTCAGCTTATTAAGTGCATTGTAGTCCATCTTAAAGATAGTATATTTGAAAAGCAATAGACAATATTCAAATTTTGTGTGTGTGTGTGTGTATATATATATACATATGTGTGTTCGGTTTTGATCCCTCTGCCACCAGTGAAATTAATTGTGCTTAAAGTTAAGAGGCAAGTGTTGAGTTCAGGCAAGAAACTGACAATAGATTGGATGAGGCTGTTGGCAGTAGGAAATGGAGTTTTCATTTCAATAGAAAAGAGGAAAACATCAACAACAATAACAACAAACCAGAAAGGCTACATCTAGTTGTAAATATTTCATCTGTCATCATCTATTTTAGTAGGATACCTGGCAATAAAGGGATACGTGGGGTTACTAAGAAACAGGGAAGTATGTATATATGTGGAGGGGGCAATATATAATCTGAAATTAATTCTATCCATTCCTGACAATAGGACAATAAAAGTAGTAAATAGTTCTCAACTTTTTCTTTCTTTTTTTTTAGGGTGACCCACTAACATAGGTAGCTTTATGGCTTCATTTGGTAATTTCTCTGGTTTTCCGCTAAAGTAATTATCAATTTAAGTTTACATTTTCTGCGTTTTAAAATCTCTGCTAGTATAGGAGACTAATTGCAAAAATGGCCTCCATCTTCACTCATCCACTAACCAGCTCCAGTGTCCATATCCTTTGCAATGAGCCTTTTTCGTTGTTCACATCAAATGATGCATTTTCTTTCTTACCAATTGAATATGGTGTGGACTTTTAATTTTTTTTACACATTAGACAATTGGGAAATTATGTACTAGTTCTGAGACTCCTGATTAGAAGATGTTGCATGATTCCACTCTCTCTTGTTCTTCTGCTTTCATTCTGAGATCAGAGGTCATGTCCAAGAAGATACATTATGAAGAACCAAGTCAGTCTAGCATTTCTAGCTGGGGCCTCAGACATGTGAGAGAGCCCACTGAAGATCAGCAAAGCTGAGTAACTGTTGGAAACCCAACCACAGCTTCATAGATGGGCCCCAGTGAGCCCAGCTCAGTCAGCAGAATCATCCACCAAATACACAGACTTGTGAATAAAAATAGCTGTCTATCATTGCAACCCCTGAAAGTCTTGTGATTATTTAACATATAAAATTATTGTGGTTATAAATAACTGAGAAGGTAATAATTCTTGTATGAGTCAGGGTTCTCCAGAGAAACAAAATAGTTATCTATTGCTTTGAGATAAATAACTGAATAGGTAAATAGATGGATGGATAGAGATAGATACATGATAGATGATAGATAGATAGATAGACAATAGATAGATGATACATAGATGACAGATAAATGATAGATTGGTAGATAGATAAAAGACAGATGATAGATAGATAGATAGACAGATAAAGGGAGATTCAATAGGAAAATCAGCTCACATGATTTTAGAGGCTGAGAAATCCCACAATATGTTTTCTGCAAACTGGAAAAATAGAAAATCCAGTGGTGCAATTCAAGCTTAGTCCAAAGTTTTGAGAAGCAGGGGAGCTGATAGTATAACTGAGGCTAAAGTCCTGACAATCAGGCTGGGAGTGGAAAGGGTATAGAGGTAAGTCCCATGGTCTGAAGGTCTGAGAATGTGGAGCTCTCTTATCCAAGAGCAGGAGAAGATGTATGTTCCACTTCCAGAAGAGAGAGCAAATTCACCTTTCCTTCAACTTTTTATTCTGTTTAGGCCTTCAGAAGACTGAACAATGATTGCTTGCAATGGTGAGCAATCTTACTTTCTGTTTACTGGCTTAAATTCTAATTTTCTGGAAATGTCCTCACAGACAGAAATAATGTTTTACCAACAATCTAGGTATGCTTTAACATAGTTACAATGACATAAAATTAACCATAACAATTCCTTAAAATTAAGATATTTATGAACATACCACACTTTTAATGGCAAGGTTTATGTTATATATTGCCAGTTTTATTTCCCAAAACAAATATTACAATTTGGGGTGTAGAACAGATTATCAAACCATGTGATTGATTATCTGATATGACAACAGAAATGTCTCAAATTTCTCCTAAATTTTAAGGATTACAATCATTTACTTAGTATTCTAGGCTTTTATGTTATAGGGGCTAGAATAGGCCTTTGAAAATGTTTACTGAAAGAATAAACTAATGAACAAATGGAGACTTATAGTGCCTGCATTTTACTTGTGTAGCAGTGTATTCTCCAATTTCTGAGTTGAAATAATCAAAATAATAAGTGTTGATATGTGGTATTGACTGAATTGTGCCCCCTCCCCAAATTCACATGTTCATGTCTTAATCTCCATGTTCATGTCTTAATCCCCATGTTCATGTCTTAATCCCCATGTGACAGCATTTATGGATAGGGCCTTTGGGAGGTAATTAAGATTAAATGAAGTCAAAGGGTAGGATCCTAATATGAAAGGATTGGTGCCTCATAAGAAGAGGATGAAGAGAAAGCTTTCTCACTCTCTCACCCCATGTTCAGGCACCAAAGGAAGTCCGTATAAGAACACAGCTAGAAGGAGGCTATCTGCAAGCCAGGAAGAGAGCCCTCATCAGAAATCAATCCCTATCAGAACTTTGATCTTGGACTTTTCAGCAGGAAAAAAAAAATCATAAGAAAATAAATTTATGCTGTTTAAATCACTCAATCTATATGATTTCATTATGGCAATCTGAGAAAACTAAAGCAGTGTGAAAAGACCAAAAAAAAAGAAAATATCACGCTAAAGAAATTACATTGATGATATTATGATGTTAGAAGCTGAACTTCTAGGACAGGAAATGTATGAATGGGAATAAAATGTATCCAGGAAGAAAAAAGCAGATTTTTTTCTTTCTCTTTTTTAAACTGATTTTGAAAACAGAAACTTGAAAATATAGAGCTTTATTTATGTGTTTCTCTGAATGACTGTCCTGGACACTGCCTTGAGAATTGCAGTGGCCTCATGATCAGGTCTTACTTAGGCCAACTTGAGAGAACAGTATAGACAGCCTAGTAGAGAAAAACTGAACTGTTTACAAACATTTTGGTCTCTTCATGCTGCTCCTGGCTTTCTCTCTTAACTATAGTTTGAGTCAAATTCATTTACTCTATTTTTTTGTCCTAATTTATATCATTCTTTTTTCTCGCATGTGTATGAGTCCTTCTAATCAGAATTCTGCTCATTGCTCTACAAATAAGTTTTTACAAATAAGACTCATGCGTTTGGATACTGAAAACAGCTAGGAAGTTGTGTGTCACAAGACAGTTATTCAACATATAATGGTCTCATCTCCCTTCTCAAATATTTGTGGTTTATATTTTTAAAAATATTAGTATTCTATGACATAGTCAATACTTATTTAACAGAAAAAAAATGAACAAACAAAATTAACATATGGAGTTGGAAATATGGAAATATTCTTAAGTATTGACTTAGAGACATCCACACTGTGGTCTGAAAGCTGTGTAGCAGAAGGCAAAAACTAAATAACTAAATAATATGGAAGTTAGAGCCCCAAGAGTTAGTAAGGAGAGAAATAATGTGAAACATGTTCCTAGGTTAAGGTCATATCAACCTATTATTACATAACATTTAGATGGTAGTAATATTGTCCTGAAAAACATTAATAGCAATTAATTTTATTGATTATAGGGTAATAGAACTAAAAATAGTTTATTTTTTGATATATGGTATATGTTCCCAAAGTAGTGTTTGTATTCCATACAAACATAGCAAATTTTTATTTCGGTTTTATTTTTTAAAATATGGGTTCATATTTAAAAGATTTTAATGTAAGTTTTTCCACTTAAAATATATCAGAGACATACTCTCAATCAACATAAATTAGATATTAGTATAATGTATTATCTTTTAATAGTTTGAAGTTTTATAAAAATGAATTTAATGTATATTCAACCATTCTGTTACTTAAACATCAATGTTGTTACTAGATTTTTTCTATTTTGGTCATGCCTATATCTCTCAATTGTTCGTATGTTTATATTAGTAAAATATTTCTCAGAAGAAAAATCCTGGCTCCCAAAGCACATATATTTTAAATTTTAATAAATACTACCAGATTACTTTCTAAAATGTTGTAATTTACATTCTTGCCAACAGCGTGTAAGAATATCTACTCCTCTATACCTTTCAGAGCAAAGATGACAAATGATATTTCATTGTGGGTTTAATTTGCATTTTCCTGACTTCTAGTAAGCTAAATGTGTTACAATATGTTTATTACCCTTTTGCATTTTCTTTCCTGTAAATTATTTGTTCATGTTATTTACCATGTTTCAATTAAGTTGTTTTACTTATAAACTTATAGAAGCTATTTACATTAAGTTAAAAAGGGTACTTTGTATTGCTCTGTCATATACGTTAATAGTATTTTCTTCCTGTGGTCTATCATTTGTATTTTGATATTATGTACAGTGCTTTTTGTTTGTTTACCATATGAACACTTACATTTTAATTTAATCAGTTATTTTATTTCATTTCTTTACATATTTTTGGTTATGTTTCCTCCTTACCAGGAAAGGTAATGTAGCGTTCATTAATTTTGACTGTGTATCAGTCTGTTTTCACTCTGCTATAAAGAACTACCTGAGACTGGGTAATTTATAAATAAAAGAGGTTTAATTGGCTTACAGTTCTGCATGGCTGGGGAAACCTCAGTAAACTTACAGTCATGGAGGAAAGCAAAGGACAAGCAGGAACCTTCTTCACAAGGCAGCAGGAGAGAAAGAGTGAAAGGGTAACAGCGACACACTTTTAAACCATC
>PVKP010001275.1:0-50753 GCA_004027715.1 Plecturocebus donacophilus
CTGAGGACCCAGGAACTGGGACTGTGCACCCAATCTCAGACCACCCACCCTATCTAAGGCACCCCCTACCCTGCCATTTGGCTGTCTTGCCTGCAGTCCTGCTCCTCCTTCTTCAAGGTCCCCCACTCAGCCCAGCCCTTCAGATGGGTGATCAATAGATGGATTTTGCTGGAGACATGGCTTCTGGCTTTGCCCCTCAGCCTCACACAGTAACAGTTGAGGCCAAGTGCTGCACCTCAGCCCAGAACCAGTACTCTAGGCTCCTAGGTATCTGAAGAGGGGACTGGCAACCATCTGTGCTCCACAGGCACATTCCTAGCCTAGGACCTCTGTCTCTTCCTAGCACAGCAGAGACCACACTTTCTCTTCAGCTCAACATTGCTCTGCTCACACGGTTCATGTTCTGAATTCCTCCAGACCACAGCACTATCTCCAAAGTCTCCCTTTCCTTGCTACCCACCTGCTAATCAATTGTAATGGTCTGAAGATTGCACTACCCACACAGAAACCCATGGCCTCTTTCCTGGTCTCAACAGCACTCTCCTCATGCAGGCTCTCCTGTCATGAGACTACACTCTTACATCAGTCTCCTAACCCATCTCCTTTCTCCTGCTGTGAAGCCTTCCATACATCATTTATAGTGCATCTCTGGTTTCATACCTGCTCAAAAGCCTTCATCTCTCTCCCTCACTCCTGCCTACCTAGCCCTCCATGCTGACCATAGGCTACCCAGCTTCCCAGTACTGCTAAAGTCATGCCCCAAACTTCTTGTCTACCTCTATCAACATCTGTGCCCCTCTGTCCATGCTGTCCCCTCTACCTTCAGCAGCCACCACTCCACCTCCACCCCTAATATGCCTTCTTGTTAAAATCCTACTCTTTCTTCAAGACCCACCTCAAACCCCTGTTCTTGATTTCCACCATGGATATTTTCTTCCTAAGAATGCCCCTCAAGACTTATTTTTCTTCTGTACTCCTCTATACTGCTTGATTTTATGTTGTGCTATGTGTATTTATTATCTACTAATAGAACAAAAGTATATAAATATTAGAAAAAGCAAGGGAGGGCAATCCCCTGCCTTCCTTACTTTAAAGAGATGTTGCAAAGTTAAAATGTAGGCAATTGCAAAGCATGAAACAAATAAGCTATTATTACTAATTCATGATTTAGTGAAAATAAAATGATGATTTAATGAAAATAAATCATCTATGGGGAAGAAAAGTCCATGAAATAGCAAACTTTTTGTTTGTTTCTGCCTATAAGGTAGCATCCCATCACAGACACCCCAGGGTTTCAGAAGCCCTGATGCTTCTTCCCAATTTCCTCTGGGATCTGTTTTGTTTTGTTATTTATTTATTTGATTACTGGTTACCACAAAGAAAGGTTAGCTTCAAGACAAACCCTGGAGCACTGTATTGGCAGAATTCATGGCAGAAACCCCAGGTTACTCTGCTACAAGTCACCACTAGAAACCCCTGCAATTGACAGATTATAAGAGGCTCTTTGACAACAACGACAATACAATCACCAGGGGGAAAAAAAGAGCAGGAAAGGAAAAGCTACTTTAAAACAATTTCATGGCATTCTTTTATATGGAAGTATTTTAGAAAGTGTTGCTCAATTCTAGCCTGGGCAATAGAACAAGAATCCTGTTCTCTCTCCCTCTCTCTCTTCCTCTTTCTTTCTCTCTCTCATTTTTTTTTTCTTTCTTTCGCTCTTTTTCTTTTCTCTCTTTTTCTTTCTTTCAAAAAAAAAAAGAAAGTGTTGTTCAATATTATTCATAAATGATGTCAACAAAATTCATCAAAACATGATACTTAAAAGCAATTTATGACAATTCAAAGCAAATCCATGAGTAATCAAATAAAAAAGAAAACAAGAATCCCTGATTATATCACATTATCACACTTGGTTTTATATTACCAATCTTTGAATATTTGTGAAAGGGATTAAAATTGAGAGCAGTAAATTAACATTACCAGTGCAAAAGTATTCACAGCATTTTCTCCCCTCTATTCACTCCATTACCCCAGGGAAAATTCTTGGGTGCCTGCTGAACTCCTGAGGTTCTGGTTATGCTGATCAAGAAGACGAGGGAAAATGGATAAATATTTGGGAGTAGGAACACAGTCTCATAGGCTTACACAGGAAAGAAAGAAACTACTTGTAGGAAAATATGTAGAGCCAAGAAGGCAGAGCAAGGTGAAAAGGTAAGAGAGACTAGAAGCCCAGAAGCTAGACGGGAGGAAAAGGGCTGGAGAAAGCCCAGAGTCTGTAGGGTGGCCATAAGATGAGAGAGAGGGGCATGGGGAGCAACAAGTCTCCTACTAGCCACCACCACTTCTACAGCCACCCCAGCCCACTAGATTAAAAGCTTCCAGAGACTACAACTGTCACTCATCTTTCTACCCTACCATGCCTGGTGCCATGCTTTGTATCTAGCAGGCCCTCAAATGTTGCTGGGAAAAACAAACCAATGAGGAGACTCCTTACATCCATTTTCTACCTTCTGAGTTACCCACACAGTGCCACTGAGTAAGTCTTGACCATTTTGATGACTCCATTCTCCTACCTGCAGATTCACTGATAGCTTACTACTATTTACACCAGAGTCTCCCAACTTTAGCATTAAGGACTAGGTACTTTACTTCTTTGTTGTTAGGGGTGCTGGCCTGTATACTGTAAAATCCTTAACAGCAGCCCTGGCCTCTACCCAGTAGGTGCCAGTAGTGTCCCACCCCAATTTGTGACAACCAAAAATGCCTCCAGAAATTGCCAAATGTCTCCAGCGAGTTGGGATGGGAGGCAAAACTACTCCTAAGAACCATTTATCAATACTAAAAGTCCAAATTATTGGAGCTGTCACAGAAGATCCTTTAGAACTTCATCTCAAACTACTTTTCTGCTTTGATCTCCAACAGTTCCTGCACACAAATGCTTAGCTTCGGCCAGATGGTCTTTTGATAAGCTCCCACATTGGTGCCCTTACCAAAAAAAGTCCTCTTCACCTGGAATACCATTTCTGCTCTCCTTTTGCTATAAATGCTTTGACCATCTTCATAGACATGCTTGAGCCCATGTCCTTCAGGAAGTCTTCTCTGATCAGAGTTAGTGTAAACTCTGAGTTATTTTCCTTTCCTTTGAATCCTGTACCTCTTCCTCTCTCCACCTTTCCTTATTACAAAAAGGTTGAGTGTGCATATGTCTTAGCCTAGCCAGGCTGCTATAACAAAATACCATAAACTGGTAGCTTATAAACAACAGAAATTTATTTCTTATAGTTCTAGAGGCTGAGAAATCCAAGATTAAGGCACCAGAAGATCCCATGTCTGGTGAGGGCTCACTGTCTGCTTCATAGATGGTAACTTCCAGCTGCATCCTCACACGGTAGAAGGTGTGAACAAGCTCCCTCAGGCCTCTTTTATAAGGGCACTAATCTCATTCATGAGGGCCCTGTCTTCAGGATCTAATTACCTCCTAAAGAACCCACATTTTCATACTATTGCACTGGGAATTTTGTTTCAATATATGAATTTTGCAGTAGACACAGACATTCAGGCCATAGCAACATATGTCTGTTTGTGTAAGGTATGTCCAACAAAAATATATGCACAAGGATATGAAAGACATATGTTTTCTGTATCTTCGTCAATGTATAGAAGCTATATTAGAAATTTCCTACAGCTGATGGATATTTTTAGGCTAATCATCCTTAATGAAGTGAATATTCTGTAATTATAAATTTAAACTGAGAGAGATGCAAAGAGGATACAGCAGACTATGGCCTGTGGGTTAAATACAGCTGGAAGCCTCTTTTCATAATAAAGTTTTATTGGTACACAGGCCTATCCATCTGTTTACTTATTCAGTGACAAAGGCTGAGATGAGTAGTTTCAGTAGAGACCATATGGTTAGTAAAGCTTAAAATATTTACCACCTGGTCCTTCACAGTTAAAGTTTGCTGACCCCTGTTTTAAGCTAACAGGAAAATAACACCCAAGCCTCCAGACTAGCTAAAGATACAAGGGCAAATATCTTTAGATTTAATGTTAGCTGATTTATTTTTATAAAAGGCACAGTAGCATAGAAGTTAAAAGCACTTTTGAACATAGACATCCTGGGCTCAAATCCGGCTCTATCACTCTCTGTATGACTGTGGGGAAATTATTTGACTTCTCCAAGCACTTGTTTTGTTATTTTCAGAAGGCAAATGAAGAAAACTAACTTACAAACTTTTGAGGATTAATTGGTCAAATTCACCTAAAGTGCTCACCAAAGTACCTGAGAGTGAATCCTCAGCAAACCCATGTTATTATATTAAATTGGAAAGCCTTTTTGTGTTACAGTTTAAAGATTACTATTTTGTGATCTATCTGAATTATGAATGATTAATTAAAATATTCAACAAAATTATTCTCAATTTCTTTGACCCTATAGGATGCATACAAATATAGCAGTGTTTCCTGGCTCATGACTTTATTTGTTCTTTCCTAGTTTATACACTGGCTGTTTAACTGGATCTCCTGGCAAGGGAAACCCATCTTTCCCTTGTCTGCCCTCCTCACTATTGCCAGGGAGACCTTCCCAGATCACATCACTCAGCATGTTGCTCCTGAGAACTAAAACCAACATGCTTTCCTTTTCCTGTGCTAAACAATGCTGGAGCCAGGCAAAATAACCTAGCTATTTTTTCTAGAAAATAATCTCTTTCACAAGGTAAGACTATATGTCAACTAAAATAGCCTACTTATCAAGACTAATAGTTTGCTCATTAACACTCACTTCACAGTCCTCATCTAGCTGTACTTACCAGTCTAAAGCTATTATGTCATAGACTGCCTAATCTCCACCTTCAAATCACCCAGCACAGGCCCCAAAACTCTATCGATATCCTTGCCTTATTTCCTTCTTCTGAGAAACTACTAATACTGTCTAGGAGGTGTCCACTTGTAGTGCAGTAAGTCTAATAAACTTTACTTACTTAGAGTGACAAGTCATTCTCATTGTGTTCTCAGAGAGCTTATAGCTAGTCTCCAGCTCAAAAATATTCTGAGACTCTTCACTGCCTACAAACTGAAGTTACTTGACGAGTAGTATTGCATACCATTTAATACAATCATCAGGGTGATTCATACCACAGCTACCACTACCATAGATCAATTACTTTACCTTCCTTAGCCTTAAGTTGTCCTTCTGAAAGGTGGTGGGGATGCTAGAAGCATCTATTCTGCAGGTAGCATGCTGTATAGCATGTAGCAGGTGTTCAATAATGGTTAGCAGTTATTACTTTTATTTATCATCTATTACATGTCAGGCACTGTACTAGATTCTGTGGAAAGAAATCTGATCAGGACATAGTTCCTTCTCTAAAGGAATTCAGAATCTGGTGGGAAAATCCTAGGGGTCAATCCAATGAACTCTTATAGGCATAGTAAGATCTCTGGGTTTGTTCATAGTACATGTTCTAGAACCCAAAATTACATTTTTTTAATATTACTTTTTATATTATGAACAATTGCATATATACAAACGAGTATATAGAAGTAAACATGAATGCCTGCGAAGCTACCCTCAGTTTAAGAATTAGCATAGCTGTAGTCTTGCGACTTTTGGTTGTAAGATAAAGACAGTCCAGTATAAGAAAAATGAGTAGCACTGGGATTCAGATGATGTGGGATCTAGACTCAGTTGTGACACTAGCTAAGTGTGAGACATCTCACTTTTCAACTCCCAGTTAACTCTCTGTTAAATGACAGGGCTGGACAAGGTGGTCAGGAAGACCCCTCTCAGCTAAAGTGTCCCTGGTTCTCCAGTCTACTCCTTCCTGCCAGGCTCAGTGAGGAGGGAGGCCTCCAACATTGATCTGCTCATTCTTTCACCAGCATCTTCCAATTTTTCATTCCAAGTTTCTTTTTCTCTTGGCTTTCAAACATGAAGGAATCTCCTCCACCTCAAATTTAAAACAAAGTCTTCATCTGACATGCTGACACGTCTAACTAGTATACTATCTCTTTCCTTCTTTACAACGCCAATTTTTTAACATGTGGGTCACTTCTGAAGTGTCCATTTCTCCATCACCATCAGATCCTTTTTCAGATCTCAAGACCCTATTGTAATTGCTTCCTTGAAAGTTACTAAGACTTCTTAGACAAATTCAACAACTCTTTATCAGTTCTCGCCTACCAAGATGGCCAGGAGCATTTCCTAAAAGCTCCTATGACTCTTTTTCTTTTATTTTTCAGAGGTGGGTCTTGCTCTGTCAACCAGGTTGGAATGCAATGGCATGATCATAGCTCAGTGCAACCTCTGACTCCTGGGCTCAAGCTATCCTCCCACCTCAGCCTCCCAAGTGCTAGGAGTACAGAGGCGCTCCACCACGTCCAGCTCTCGTGGCTTTTAAAGACCTTGCCTCATCCTGGCATCTCCCCACACCAACCACTCTTCTTTTTCCTGGGCTGGCTCCTTTCACCCCAGGTGAATGTAACTGCATACTGGAAGGATCATTGTGCCTCCTACCTCAAAAGAAGAATTTATCTGTGAAGGATGAGGTCATCAAAAAAGTTTTACCAGACAGAAGAATAATAACAACTAAAATAATAATGTTGCACAAATTCAGATGTAAGGACAGAATCTGGATGTCATTTATGGAGAAAGAATGGAAAATATCACCTGCCTTGTTATCAGTCACATCAGTTGCAATTCATCAGCAAATTAGTCTCATCTACCAATCTAAGTACCTCTCTTCGGATTTTGGAATTTTACTGAGTGTAAGACTGGCGTCTATACTATTGTCAACTCAAATCTGGTATGTTTAGTAAAAAGTAAGCTAGCTACTCATTCAGGAAGCTTTCTGTGATGTGCTTCAAAAAGCTGCATAAAAGGGTTTGGGGGATAAAAGGAAAATAGTGATAAATGACCTTACAGCACAATCTCGGGTCTCTCTGGCCTCTCAGCAAGTTTCAGGGCTTCATGCATGCCTGCAGCCGAGAGCTTCCGGTTGATATTTCGGTACTGGCACTGGAGCAGGCTGCGATAGGTGGTCCTCAGGTCCCGGTTGAAGAAGGCATATATAAAAGGGTTAATGAGAGAGTTTGCATAGCCTAGCCACAGAAATGTCCTCTCCACCCACAGTGGGATGCAGCTGCAGGCAGTGCCACAGATGAAGGGCCTGGCTGTCGAGAGGAGGAAAAAGGGCAGCCAGCACACGGTGAAGGCCCCGACGATGATCCCCAGGGTGGTGGCTGCTTTCTGTTCCCGCTTAAAGATGGAGATGTTTTTCCTTTCATGCTTGAGGAGTCTCGAAAGGTTTGCACACTCTTCCACCTCCTTCTGAAGCTTCACTATGCCATTCAGGGCGATGACGCTTTCTGGCTCCACTCGAGGGAAGCCAGGGAACTTGTGTTTGGCAGCGCTCTTCCTGGCAGCCTTGTAAATCTGGTAGTACATGAAAAGCATGACGGACATGGGGATATAAAATGCCACTGCGGTAGAGTAAATTGTGTAGCCAAAGTCCTGGCTGATCAAGCACACCTTATCATCATTTACATTCTGAGCCCAACCGAAGAGCGGAGGTAAAGTGATGGAGGCGGAGAGAAGCCAAACGGAGAGAATCATCTTCGCCATGCATTTCCCATTCTGCCTCACAGGGTATGTGAGGGGCCTTGTGATCCCAAGGTACCTAGCAGAGACATGGAAAAATAACAGGTGAACACTGAGATCACAACTGGTCAACTGAGCAAGTCCCGCCAGCCAAATACTCACAACAGCCCTTCTAGGTAGGCATCATTACTCCCATTTGGCAGAAAGGTCAACTAAGGCTCTGAGATGTTACCTATTTTATTCCAGGTCACACACAGGCATTGCCAGGTTGTAGCCTGAGAGCCCTCTGACTCTAATGTTAGTCCATGCTTTTCGCATGCTTTATAGTTTTTCACAGTCCATGTAGTCAACGAAGTTTAAAGAGCTCCCCCTCCCCATGTCCCCAGCCACCAAAATCAGTGAGGATAACACATCAACTCTGATGTGGGATATTGTGACACATTCTCAAAACTTAACCAAAGTCTGCCACACTCTGATATTATACACCCAGTGATTACCCAACTGTCTTAATTTAGGCCAGCTTTTAATTCATTTTAGCTTTCCCTTTGTATTACAGCAAAAGCATTTCTTTAAGATCACACAGATTTGTGAGATAGTTGAGTGCTGGAATGGGAAGCAGAAATTATCATTATTTTTTTACCCACAGAAAATTCTCACACAACAGCAGTATCAGAGGAACAATCTAAAAAATAAAAACAGCCTGCTTTCTCTCTCCGGTTCTTAGGAGAATCACAAAACAAGGATACAATTCTGAAAGATACTAGGCAAATCCAACATTTTCTCTGTGTTTAGTTCTAAAGAGGGAATAAATATTACTCCAAGTCTGTTATCAAGGATTTGTAATGCAAACGAGTCTCTGCAAACAGAGAAAACATATACAGAAAAGATGTTCTGCCAAATGCTTAATATTTTTCAGCTTTCCAAACCTGTGTTTTCCTCATATTTAATAGTCTTAGCTTCTATTTTGGAAGGCTAATAGCACTTGAGAAGCAAAGACTGAAAAAAGCTGGTCATTCTGTTGTTCTTTTTACTTCCTTTATGTATATAAAAGATAATTCTTGAAACATTAAAAGGAAAGATACGGAGAGTCCCTAACTTACCAACAGGTTATTTTCTGAAAATTGGTCAGTTGGTAGGTTAGAACTTAAAAAACAATTTCTGCTAGAAATATCCTTTAATACTTAAATTATCCCACAAAAGTCCAAAATCATACCTTCACAATAAAAATTAGCATCACTGCAACACTTACAGGAAGACAAAATAGAAATATAGTAAAAAAAAAATGAGACAGATGTTCTTATTCCTCTAAAATTAGTTCCTTTAACAAGTATTAATGGAGCTCGTTTTACTGGACAGGTACTGTTCCAGGTGTTGAGGATATGGCAGTGAGTAGAAGAGACGAAAATCCTGCATGCAGGCAAATGGAGAAATCAGGTTGGATGAAGGGGAACACTCAAGGCCCTGGTAATGCTGAAGGGGACTTCTGATCCCTTCCAAGGACTCAGGCATTCATGATGCTGGTTCTTCACTTGCCAACTTTTGCCTTCCCTTTCCCTTAGTAAAGCTGATCTACAAGCACTAGGTTTACCGGCTGTAGTTAGTATTATGATGGGGCTCCCAAACAAAATGCGGGAAGAGAAAGAGGGAGGCTTTCCTGAGAATGCAAGAATAAGAGCTAAGAAAAAGGCAGGCAGTGTGGGGAAAAGTAACTCAGAAGAAGAGAGGGAGGGAAGGAGTAAGGAAGAGGGAAAAGGGAGGAGGGAAAGAAAAGGAAAACCTAGTCCTTGTTCTCTACCAGCTCCTGTGAATGTGGCCTTTTGGGCAACTTCCTTGTTTCCTCAGCAGACTTTCCCATACCTGGACTTCGGTTTCTCATCTCTTTGTCTACAGCCCCAGCATAAACTGCCTGCTTTCAAACCTGGATGTGGAATCGAAGACATGACCCCATAATGGTGCCTCAGGTTCACCAAGGAATAAGTCCAGTAGGTGAAGATTAATTTACACAATTCCCTAGTAGGCCACCAGATGGCACTGTCAGACCATTTTACATCTACTTATTGGGATTGGGGGTGTATTGATTGGGTGGATGATTGAATAGGTGTTTACAGGAAAAATTATGACAAAAAGAGAAGTTAGATTTTATTTGCAGATTCTTTAAAAAATTAGCAAGCTGGAATTCACAACCTAGTAAACTCCTATTTTGAGGAAATCCATTTTCTCTCCCATTTCTTCACATTTTCCTTACTAGAACTATGCCTTCCCACTTAAGTAACAATCATATCCATCTTTTTCCTGGCTACATAAATAATACAAAATTCACAAAGATTAATCCTGAGAGATTAATGGAGTACAAAGGACATTTCAGAACATTAGATAATCTCATTAAAATGGTATGTTTATTCATTCTAGTACACTTAGGCTAACACATTTCATTTCAATCATGATAATTAGTCCATATTCAGTCTGCCCTGGATGTACAAATCATATTTCATAAACTCTGTTCTACTTTAGGCACCATTCTATAATGATTTTATGACATCCTACAATAAGGTAGTCATATTTACTTCTTTAGTCTCTTCATTTCAACCTGCTGAGACTTTGTAAGGCTAAAATCAACTGAAATATTACTAGAAAAAAATGAGTGCTCATTAAAGTGTCTGGATATAAAATAAATAAACAAAAGTTAACATCTTATGCTTTAACCATTAACAATTAGAAAATAGTGTGGAGATGATGCCATTAACAACTAACAACATCTAGGAAAAAGTTTTTTAAAAATAGTGTGTAGAGCCTATATAAAGAAAATACAAAATGCTACTGAGGTACATTTTTTAAAATAGTTAAATCCATGGTGGAAAAAACTTGCTTTCTCAATTAGAAAATCTAGTATTATAAAAGTACCAATTTCCCCTCAATCTATAAATACCACATAACCCCAACTGAATAAACTGGCATGGCTTTTGTTAATCTGACCTAATGATTTTAAAGTTCACCAAGTCAACATGCAAAAATATACAGATAATCTGAAAAAGAATAATGAATTTCCTATTTTAAAAAAGTATAAAGTCACAGAAATAAAAGCCCCAAAATAATTATTCAAAAATATATCAATTAAACAGGATAGGTTCAAAGGGATTCAAATATATAAGGGAATTGAATATAAAAGGAGTCACTTTAAATCACTAGTAAAAATTGGATATTCATGAAGTCTCTCAACTAGCCAGCAGTTGGGGTAAAAATATTACTGGCTTCTTACCTTTCTTTTGATAAAATATAAATCCCAGATGGATCAAAGATTATCATGTAAAAAAATTAAACCCTACGTTTATGAGAAAATATTGGTGAGTATTTCTGCAATCCTGAGATGACAAAGACCATTCTTAACTGTAATACAAAAGCTTGAAAGTATAAAATAAAACATCAATAAATGTTTGTAACAAACAAAATAAATGACATTTATAAGTGACATTTAGTTTAATTTAAAAATCATTCTGTGCAGAATTAAAAGTCAAATCACAAACTTGAAATCTAAATGGCAATATCACAATATTCATAGATTTCCTACAGGTCAATACAAAACACAATCATCCCATAGTACAAACTTCAGAGTTTGTAAAAGGAAAAGAAAAAGAAAAAAGAAAAAGCTAACCATCCCAATGAAAATATTTAAGCAGTTGATCAAAGAAGAGAAACTTTGGTCAAAGCCAGGCACAGTGGCTCATGTTTACAATCCCAGCACTCTGGGAGGCCACGGTGGAAGAATCACTTGAGCCAGACGTTTGAGACCAGCCTGCAATGCAGTAAGACCCCATCTCTATTTTAGAGAGAGAGAGAGAGAGAGAAACTAGTGGCCAATAAGCACTTAAG
Source organism: Plecturocebus donacophilus (assembly GCA_004027715.1). Taxonomy (NCBI): domain Eukaryota; kingdom Metazoa; phylum Chordata; class Mammalia; order Primates; family Pitheciidae; genus Plecturocebus; species Plecturocebus donacophilus. The sequence goes on from PVKP010001275.1 coordinate 11,468, forward strand.
AATATGTAAACTTCAATAATAATCAAAGAGACGCAAATTTTAAGATAATACATATTTTTATCATTTGCCAGTGTTTAAGAAAGACAAAATCCAATATTAGACAACTGTGAAAAAGCAGTCATTCTATTATGTTGCTATTGGGAGTGTCAACTGAAATAATTTTAGAAGACAGTTTGGCAATTATCAGACATCTAGGATTTTGTCTTAAGAAGATAATTGTACAAATGCAAAATGACTAATGTGCAGAGATGTTACTAAACACATAACAGAAGAAAAAAAGATGCAGTCTAAGTACTATCAACAGGAGATTAGATATAGTATATATACTGAATATGATAGGTATAATGCAACCATTAAAAATTATGATGTACATCTGTCTTTACTGACATAGAAACAACAGAAGAGTAGATTAAAAACACATAGCTCTTAAAAATAAGTAATAGAAAATCATATAACATAGTTTTAACCTTTCTATATAAAACTGGGTGTATGCTTGTGTGCACGTTCCTGTGCATACTCAGATGTCCACAAGAATATCAACTAAAATATCAATAATAGTTTTACTTGATATGTAGAAATTTTAGTGGTTTTACATTTTCTTTCTATTTTTTTAGGCTTGATATTTTTGTAGTGAGCATGTAAAAAAAAAAAACACTATTTTAAGAACAAAATGAATGGTTTAAGAGAAGTCAGAGATTCCTAAAGTACCTAAATGATTTTGGCAATAGAAACAATCTGGTTCATAAAATCTTTAGAGAGCTAATAATTAAATTTTATATTGTTTTATTTGATTAGCTAGTCAAAAGTGCTTTATTATAATACATTCATAAGTTCATACAAAAGAAAAATAACTCATTGGTATTTAAAATCCTATAATTACTACATAAAGTAATATTGGTATTCAGGGAAGTGTTTGTCTAAATCATACATTCATTCTTCCAAACCTCGTATAGGATAAATCTTACCTTCAAGGGAGAGAAAGAAAAAAACAAAAAAACTCGACTGATTTTCAATATTCCTTAATTATGCATGTTTAATATTTATCACACCTAACTTTTTATCCTCACTGTTAATTAGAAAGCAGGATGCTTATAAAGCCTTCAAAATTTAACTTTAAAATGCATACAAATGTGAAAATACAGTAAATCTCAGAGACAAAAGCACCTAAGTATTATATAATTGAGAAATATATGCAACTCACATTAGGGGTTCCATTGAAGTACAGGTTCAGAGAAAAAGAGGATTAGGGAGTTATAATCTGCATAGAGAGGGGATCGGAAGTAAATTAACTCTGCTGCCTGTCTTCCGTTCTAACTGTATAGAAATGGTAGATAATGGTTCTTTAATTAAATGGCTTCCTCTAAGTTTCACTGTTATAGAATAATAACTTAGGGACTAAAAGAAACTGGGTAAAATTATTCTGAAATATGTTTTTTAGAGTGGTCAGCTTAAAAAGGGTTCACACACACAGAACATCTCCCCCAGGAGCCTCCCTTATAGTTGATAAAATCCACTAGAATCTCCAGCTGATGTCAGTGGCTGCTCAAGCTGCCAGATAATCAGAATCACACAGGAGCTTTAGAAACATGCTGGCTGGGCGCGGTGGCTCACGCCTGTAATCCCAGCACTTTGGGAGGCTGAGGCAGGCGAATCACGAGGTCAAGAGATCGAGACCATCCTGGCCAACGTGGTGAAACCCCACCTCTACTAAAAAATACAAAAATTAGCTGGGCGTGGTGGCACACACCTGTAGTCCCAGCTGCTTGGGAGGCTGAGGCAGGTGAATTGCTTGAACCCGGGAGGCAGAGGTTGCAGTGAGCCGAGATTGCACCACTGCACTCCAGGCTGGCACCTGGCGACAGAGCAAGACTGTCTCAAAAAAAAAAAAAAAAAAAAAAGGAAAAAGAAACATGCAGATTCCCAAGCACCATTCTCTTTCAAGGATTGGAGACCTAGGACTTTGTGTTTAGGACTGATTGCTCTGAGTCTTTATCTCACAAACTGCTGTCAAAGCAGTCTTCTCCCATTCAATTACAAGGACTTTACACTTAACACATGAAGAGCTTTACTTTTACTGTATATTTCATCTTAACAGTTTATTTCCAGTTTAGTCTAAAATCATTATGAATCATGTTTCCATTATCTCAGCTGTTAATTTCCCAGTACTGTGCTAAATGAGATATGTGTGGTTATAGATTTTTGTTAAATGCATAATACACCACGGGGTTTTAAAAAATCTTTTGATCGTAGTTCACAAAAAGAAATATAACATTTTACCTATATAATAAACTGGTATGTGTATATATTTATATTTATAAAATTAAAACAAAAGTTTTCACAAATCTATATTTACCATTATAAACCATTATTTACTCTCTTCTATTCTATGCTATTCTAATTCAGACTTTTTAAATGCTGGCTTTAATGCACTAAATTGACTTCATAACCCAATAATGGATCAAGGTCTAAAGCTTGAAAATTACTCACCTTCACCAAACATATGAAAAGGTGGTCAACGTGTCATGAGAAAAATGCAGATTAACACAAAGAAATGCCGCTAACAGCCATCAGAATGGTTACAACTAATGATGGTGATGATAAAAACTATAATGCCAAGGTTCTGTGAAGATATGAAATAATTGTGATTCTCACACATTACTGGTGGGAGTGTAAACTGATACAGTAACCTTGGAAAATATCTATTAAAGTTAAATAATACACATTCTATAATCTAGCAATTCCAAGTATATAATGAATATTAACCAAAATACACATACACAAGTTTATAGCAGCACTATTTGTAATATCGCCAAATGAAACCCACCCATTCTACAAAAGTAAAATGAATATAACTCTATAATAGTAGAATAAGTACATAAACTGTGGTACATTTATGCAATGGAATTCTGTAAAACAATGAGAATGAACCCATTACTGCTTGTCAACATGGATGATTTTTCACAAACATAAGGTCGAGCTAAAGAAGCTAAAAACAAAAGAGAAAATACTATTCAAAACCAGGCAAAACTAGCCCGTGGGGATAGAAGCCAGAATGGCAGTTACCTCTGGGGAAGAAGGGGTCCTAAGCAGTAAGAGGGTGTATGGCGAAAGCTCTGAAAATGTTCTTTCTTTCTGGGTGTAGTACATAGGTATGCTCACCTTGTTGAAAGTAAGTGAGCTATTCCGTTATGATTTGTGCAGTGTTCTGGATATATGTCAATAAGTTTTTTTTTAATACTAAAAGTAATTTTTTTTTTTTGAAATGGAGTCTCACTCTGTCACCAGGCTGGAGTGCAGTGGAGTGATCTCGACTCACTGCAATCTCCACCTCCCAGGTTCAAGCAATTCCCCTGCCTCAGCCTCCCGATTAGTGGGACTACAGGCGCACACCACAAATCCTGCTAATTTTTTGTATTTTAGTAGAGATGGGGTTTCACCATGTTGGCCAGGATGGTCTCGATCTCCTGATCTCGTGACCCACCTGCCTTGGGCTCCCAAAGTGCTGGGATTGTAAGAGTGAGCCACCGTGCCTAGCCTAAAAGTAAATTTTTAACAACACACTGAATTATCATTTGCCATTAACCTAGATGCTGACCTGTTCTCTAAAACCGTTATTACAGTGGGGTTCCAATATACTTTTAAACCATTTCCATCAGTGTTTCTAAGCTGTACCTATATAGTTAGGACCAATAAACAACTTAAATTCCTTATTCTGCCCTCAGAATTGAGGGAGAGAAGTAGATAAAAGAGAAAAGGGGGAAAAAGCAACAAAATTCAACAAGTTTGGAAACACAGTAGCAAAGCCTCCTCTTTGAGAAAGCATATTATTATAAAACAAAAAGGAGAGTTTCTCTTAAGAGAAAAAATCAGATTTAATTAAAATAAAACAAATAATTTAATTCTAAAAGTGCTTGTAAAAATTCATATATTGTATTTGTTAACTGTTGCTCCATACTTCCCACAGTTTAGTGGCTTAAAGCACCACCAAGAAAAACTGTCGGAAAAAGAAAGAAAAGGAAAGGGAAAGGGAAAGGGAGGGAGAGAGGGAGGAAGGAAGGAAGGAAGGAGAAAAATTCATGTCTAAGATTTTTAGATAATTATATAAAGTCATAAAAATGAATAGGGTGAGAGATTAGTAGTGACCCCTGAATTATACCTGTTAACTACTTCAGTTGTATATGGATTCACAATAAACTAAAATTTCCTAAAGAATTTGGCCTTTTATTTCTCAGAAAAAAAGTTGGGGGGTGGTGGCAAAGAAATAACCAAATATGTATCCACAATAATAAAAGAAATGAATGGCAGAAAATCTTAGCTAAAAATTTTCTAGAGGCTAGAGACAAGAAAAGAAAAGAAAATATTTTGTTTTATGATGGTCCTGTGTGGCTTCTAACCCCATTCCATAGAAACAGTACTGAAGGAATGGGGTGAGTGAATCCTTAGAATTTCAAATAATACCTTCATATTTGGGGATAAGCAAACTGAGAGGGTGAGAAACCAATCTAAAGGAAAGTACCGAAAAGCCATGAAGAGCAGCCGCCGCACATACCATTTTAGCAGGTTAAAGGCCACCAGAACTTGTCATCTTTAAGGACCCTGGAGCTGAACCAGGGGAGTATGCCAAGTTCCAAAGAATGGTAAATCCTGAGCCTAGCAGGATGTTGTCTGGTCCAGGGTATCTAATGAGTATTCAGAATAAAGAGTAGTCCTCCTTAACAAACTTCACTAGGCTGCAGTAGAATCTACTCCCTTCCTTTCCCCGCAACCCTACACTTTCGGGCAACTGAAAAGTAGATACAATAAATATTAGCCTAAAAGGAGAAAAATAACGTATCAAATAAGGCACATCAATGATATTGTTGAATATCAACAATAATTCAACCACAGTATATGAGAACAAACATTACGGTTTAAAAACAAACAACTCATGGTAAGAATGAGCAAGATGGAAAAACATAAAACAAACTTTTAACAACTACACAAACATACTTCAACAATAACAATAAGAGAAGAAAAAAAGAAAGAGAACATGGTTAAGACTTGAAGAACCAAGTCAAGAGGCAAACATAACATTCAGAACAGAAGTTGTTTTCCTAAAAGTACCTTTCACTGTAAGAAACCTTAATAATTAGGGCCGGGCGCGGTGGCTCACGCCTATAATCCCAGCACTCTGGGAGGCCGAGGCGGGTGGATCACGAGGTCAAGAGATCGAGATCATCCTGGTCAATATGGTGAAACCCCGTCTCTACTAAAAATACAAAAATAAGCTGGGCATGGTGGCGCGTGCCTGTAGTCCCAGCTACTCGGGAGGCTGAGGCAGGAGAACTGCTTGAACCCGGGAAGTGGAGGTTGCGGTGAGCCGAGGTCGCGCCGCTGCACTCCAGCCTGGGTAACAAGAGCAAAACTCCGTCTCAAAAAAGAAAAAGAAACCTTAGTAATTATATGTAATCACTGAAGTAGAAGCTCAAAGATGTTAAAACAACTGAATGAGATAAAAAGAGACTGCTGAGTTAAGGAAATAAATTGAGGGCAGAACATCATCAGAGTAAATCTAATGAATGAATGACACGCAGCTGAGAATGGAAACGGGCGCCCCTGAAACGCAAACCAACGGCATGAAGTAAAAAGACTTGAGGTAATCATATCAATGCAAATGGAAAAATTTATTCAAGCAATTAGAAGGTGATAGGTAGGGAGAAAACACAAAGATAAGATATAATAATATCTTCCTGAAGAAAAGAAAGAAGCTAACAATTAGGGGAAAAACTATCTAAATAAATACAGCTGCAACATGTAAAAAGTACACGGTAATATAATTCAGGACATTCTCCTTAAATCAATGAAAGAGCTGAATCTTACCAGCAAAAGGGCACATAACATAGTTGGGAAAAAGTGATACAGAATTATTATCCACGATAGCTAGCCTAGTAAAGTTATTGAACTCCAAGACATGGAAAGACCACTGCAGGAATGTGGGAATGAAAAAAAAATCAAGAAATATGCAAGGTAGAAAATAATCAGGCTGATTCTCAATAGCACAATTCCATGCCAAAATGTAATAGAAAATGTCTAGAAAGATATGAGTGTATAAAAATGTAAAATAGCATTATGCCTGTTATCTAAGATTATAAAGTTAACAAGTAGACATTCTCAAACATGAAAAAATTTGAAGAATAAAGTACCCATAAGCCCTATTCTGGGGGAGGAAATAAAATCCATCCAACCAAAAATGAATCAAAGTGAAGAGTTTAAAACCAGGGAAACCATGGCTATTACCGAACTTGTTTAAATGCAACAATAGCACCTATGGGAATTATATTAGTATAACAGAATGTAAATTTTACAAAGTAAAAATCATATAAGCCACAAGAATCAGGAGCTGGGGAAAGTGACATAGGATATGGTGTTAAGAGTACTAATCAATTCAACTTTCAAAGCAGAGATCAACTGATACTGTCTAAAACTGCCACATTTTAAAATTGTAACATATAGTTTATACAAATCCAACCCCTTGATGGCTTTCATATTTTCCCATAATCTTTACACAGTCTTTCAGGAAGAAATACCTCTTAAAATTAGTGCTGTACAAAGGAAAGGAAAACAGTATATAAAAGTGACATCTGCATTTCCATGTTTATTGTAACACCATTCACAATAGCCAAGATATTGAATCAACCTAGGTGTCCCAAAACAGACTGATGAATACAGAAAGTGTGGCATATATACACAATGAAATACTATTCAGCCATAAAAAGAAAGTCTGTCATTCACAGAAATATAAATGAAACTGGAAGACATTAAATGAAATAATCCAGGAACAGAAAGTTAAACACCGCATGTTCTCACTCTAAAATTAGTTGATTTCATAGGAGTAAAAAGTAGGACAGAGGATAATAGAGTCTGGGAAGGATAGGAGGAAAGAAGGATATACAAAGATTTGTTAACAGATACAAAATTAAAGCTAGATAAGAGGATCAAGTTCTAGTGTTCTACAGCACTGTAGGATGACTATAGTTAATGAATTATATAGTTTCAAAGCAAGAAGGAGGATATCAAAAATATTCACAAGGCAAAGAAATGATAAATATTTGAGATTATGGATATGTTAATTACCCTCTTCTGATCACTATCAAAACATCAATATGGGCTGGACACAGTGGCTCATGCCTGTAATCCCAGCAAAATGGGAGACCGAGGTGGTCGGATCACCTGAAGTCAGGAGTTCAAGACCAGCCTGGCCAACATGGTGAAACCTTGTACCTACTAGAAATACAAAAAATTAGCCAGGTGTGTAGGTGGGCACCTGTAATCTCAACTACTCAGGAGGCTAAGGCAGAAGAATGCTTGAATCTGGGAGGCGGAGGTTGCAGTGAGCCAAGATTGTGCCACTGCACTCTAGCCTGGGCAACAGAGTGGGACTCTGTCTCAAAAAAAAAAAAAAAAAAAATCGATATGTACCCCCTAATTATGTATAGTTACTATGTGTCAAAAAATTAAATGTAAAAAATAGTAGCTCTGACTGAAAGCTCTTCTACTTCCGTTTTTCTTCTATTAAATTCAAGTAAACTTAGTTTAAATATTTTGTCAAAATAACATGTATAGTGTGATATAAAGTTTGTAATTTTTTGAATCAATCAATTTTCTATCTACCTGTCATTGAAGTCAACCAACAAGCTAGCCAGCCATCCTTCTAAGTGGACATAAGCATAAAGAAACATCTAAAATGATACTACATGTTATTTATTTATTCTGCATAAGAAGAGCTTAGATGATTGGTTGCTTTCTTCTTTGTATTTTTATAATTGAATTTTCATAATGAACATATACAGTTTTCAAAAAATTAAAGAATTACTCTAAAATATTGCAAAGCTTTTATTTTTTTATTTTTGGACGGTTTTCATCTTATTACTTTCTCTTTTTAAAAAAAAAAATATACATATATATGTAGTGAAATGATTACCACAGTAAAGTTAGTTAACACATCTATTACCTCAGAGTTACCATTGTGTATGTGTGTTGGGGAGGGGGTGAGGTTTACTCTCTTAGCAAATTTCAACTACATAATACACTATTGTAAACTCTAGTCACCATGCTGTACATTACATTCCCATACCTTATTCATCCTACAACTAAGAGTTTGGACCAACTTTTCCCAATTCTCACATCCCCATCCTCCTGCCAACAACTATGCTACTCTGTTTCTGAGCATGACTTTTTAGATTCCACATGTAAGTCAGATTATGCAGTATTTGTCTTTCTCTGTCTGACTTACTTCACTTAGCATAATGCCCTCAAGGTTCATCTATGTTACTGCAAGTGGCAGGACTGCCTTCTTTTGTAGCTGAATAATATTCCATTATGTATATATACCACATTTTCTTTATCCATTCATCCCTTGACAGACACTTAGGTTATCTCCATAGTGAATAGGAGGCAATTAACATGGGATTGCAGTTATCTCTTCAACATACTGGCTTCATTTCTCTTGGATATATACCCAGAAGTAGAAACACTGGATCATATGGCAGTTGGTTGTATTTTTATTTTTTAAGGAACCTCCATACTGTTTTCCATAATGGCAGTACTAATTTACATTCTCACCAACAAGTGCAAAAGGGTTCCCTTTTCTCTACATGCTCACGGACACTTGTTGTTTCTTGTCTTTTTGATAACAGCTATCCTGACAAGTGTGAGGTGATATCTCATTGTGGTTCTGTTTACGTTTCCCTGATGATAAGTGACGTTGAGCGCCTTTTCACGTATCTGTTGTTCCTATGTATGTCTTCTTTGGAAAAATGTCTATTCGGGTCCTTTACCCATTTTTAATGGAATTATTGGGTTTTTGTTGCGGAGTGATATGGGTTCTTTATATATTTTGAATATTAACCTCTCATAAGATACATGGTTTGTGAATATTTTCTCCCATTCTGTACATGGCCTTTTCATTTTGTTAACTGTTTCTTTTCATGTGAAGAAGCTTTTTATTTTAATGTAGTCCCATTTGTTTATTTTGGCTTTTGTTACTTGCCCTTTGGTGTCATATCAAAAAAAAATCATTGCCAATGTCAATATCAAGGAGCCTTTTACCCTGTGTTTCTCCTTGGGGTTTTATGATGTCAGACAGGACATTTAAATTGTTAATCAATTTTAAGTTAATTTTTGTGAGTGGTGTAAGATAAGGACTGGATTTCATTCTTTTACATGTAGATACAGTTTTTCCAGCACCATTTATTGAAGAGACTATTCTTTCCCCATTGTGCACTCTTGGCATCCTTGTCCAGTATCAGTTGACCATACATGTGGAGGTTTCCATGGATTCCATGATGTCAATTCTGTTAAATTGATCTATGTGTCTGTTTTTATGTCAGTACCATACTGTTTTGAGTACCATTTTGTAATGCAGTTTTAAATGAGGAAATGTGATGTCTCCTGCTTTATTCTTCTTTCTCATAATTGCTTTGTCTATCTGGGTCTTTTCTGATTCCACATGAATTTTAGGAATTTTCTGTGAAAAATGTCATTGGAATTTTGATAGGAGTTGCACTGAATCTATGGATTGCACTGGATTGTATGGGCATTTTACAATAGAACAAAATTCTTCTACTGCATGAACATAGGGTTTCTTTACATTTATTTGTGCCTTCTTCAATTTCCTTCATCAATGTCTTACAGATTTCAGTACATACATCTTTTACCTTCTTGGTTAAATTTATTCCTAAAGATTTTATTGGTTTTGATGCTACTATAATTGAAATTGTTTTCTTTTTTATAAGATGCATAGATAAAACTTAGTCATTATTTTACTTTAAGTTCTAGGATACGTGTGCAGAATATGCAGGTTTGTTACATCGATATACATGTGCCATAGTGGTTTGTTGCACCTATCAACCCATCATTTAGGTTTTAAGCCCCAAATGCATTAGGTATTTCTCCTATTGGTCCTCCTCTTGCCCTCCATCTCCTAACAGGCCCCGGTGCCTGGTGTGTGTTGTTCCTTTCCCTGTGTCCATGAGTTCTCATTTTTCAACTCCCACTTATGAGTGAAGAACATACCATGTTCAGTTTTCTGTTCCTGTGTTAGTTTGATGAGGATGATGGCTTCCAGCTTAATCCATGTCCCTGCAAAGGACATGATCTCATTCTTTTTTATGGCTGCATAGTATTTCATGGTGTATGCATGCCACATTTTCTTTATCCAGTATATCATTGATGAGCATTTGGGTTGGTTCCATGTCTTTGCTATTGTAAATAGTGTTGCAGTAAACATATGTGTGCATGTGTCTTTATAGCAAAATGATTTCTATTCCTTTGGGAATATACCCAGTAATGGGATTGCTGGTTCAAATGATATTTCTGCTTCTAGGTCTTTGAGGAATCATCACACTGTCTTCCACAATGGTTGAACTAATTTACATTCCCATCAACAGTGTAAAAGCATTCCTATTTCTTCACAGCCTTACCAGCATCTATTGTTTCTTCTTAGTAGTCGCCATGATGACTGGCATGAGATGGTATTTCATTGTGATTTTGATTTGCATTTCTCTACTGATCGATGATGGTGAGGTCTTTTTTCCTACATTTGTTGGCTGCATAAATGTCTTCTTTTGAGAAGTATCTGTTCATATCCTTTGCCCACTTTTTGATGGGGTTGTTTTTTTATGCAAATTTGTTTAAGTTCCTTGTAGATTCTGAATATTAGACCTTTGTCAGATGGGTAGATTACAAAAGTTTTCTCCTATTCTGTAGGTTGTCTATTCACTCTGTGGCTTTATTTCTTTTTCAGATAGTTTGTTGTTACTCTACATAAACACAACTAATTTGTGTGTGTTGATTTTGTATCTCACAACTTTAATAAGTTCACTTATTAGTTCTCACAGTTTTTGGTAGAGTTTTGTTACAGTTTTTTTTTGTGTGTGTAGTCTTTAGAGTTTTCTACGTATAAGATCATCATGTCACCTGAAAACAGAAACAATTTTCCTTCTTCCTTTCCAATTTGAATGCTTTTTATTTCTTTTCCTTGCCTAATTAATATGGCTAGGACTTCCAGCACTATGTTGAATTGAAGTGGTGAGAGTGGACAATCTTGTCTTGTCCTCAATATTAAAAAAAAAATTCAGCTTTACACCACTGAGTATGATGTTAACTAAAAGGATGTTGAATTTTGTCAAATGTTTTTTTTTTCATCTACTGATAAAATCATATTATTTTTATCTTTCCTTCTGCTAATGTGGTGTATCATATTTATTGATTTGCATACATTGGATCATCTTTTGCTAGTATTAATATTATGCTGAGGATTTTTAAATCTATGTTCATCAGAGACATTAGCCTATAATTTTATTTTCTCATAGAGTCCTCATCCAACTATGGTATCAAGGTAATGATAGCCTCATAAAGTGAGTTTAAAAGTGTTCCTTCCTGTTCAACTTTTTGGAAGAGTTTGAGAATAATTTACATTAATTCTTCCTTAAATGTTGGGTAGATTCCTCAGCAAAGTCATCTGGCTCTGGAGGTTAGTTTGTTGGGAGGTTTCTTTACTATTGATTCAATTGACTTATTAGTTATTGGTCTGTTCATATTTTCTCTTTCTTCCTGATTTAGTTTTGATAGGTTGTATGTTTCTAGCAATTTACTCATTTCTTCTAGGCTACCCCTAGAAGTATCCCTATTAATTGCTGTATAATTATTCATAATAGTCTCCTATGATCCTTTGCATTTCTGTGACATCAGTGTTAATGTATCCTCTTTCATTTCTGATTTATTTAATTCTTCTCTCTCATTTTTTTGTCTAGTTAATGGTTTGTTGATTTATCTTTTCCAAAAAACTAGCTCTGTTTGTTAAGCTTTACTATTGTTTGTCTACTCTATTTCATTTATTTTTGCTTTTATCTTTATTATGTCCTTCCTTCTGCTAACTTTGGTCTTAGTTTGTTCTTCTATTTCTAATTCTCTGATGTCTAAAGTTACATTGTTTTTTTAGGTTCTTTCTTTTTTTCTTAACATATAGGTGTCTATTGCTATAAACCTTTCTCTTAGAAATACTTTCATGGCATCCTGTAAGTTTTGGTATGTTGTGTTTCCATTTTAGTTTCTTTCAGAATTTTTAATTACTCTTTACATTTCTTCTTTGAGCCATTGGTTGTTCAGAAGCATGTTGTTTAATTTCCACCTATCTGTGAATTTTCCATTTTTACTCTTGTGATTGATTTCCAACTTCATACCACTGTGTTCAGAAAAGATACTTGATGTGATTTCAATCCTCTTGAATTTGTGAAGCATACTTTGTGGCCTAACATATGATCTATCCTGGAAAATGTTGTGTGTGTGCTTGAGAAGGGTTATATTCTGCTGCTGCTGGGTGGAATATTCTATATATGACTGTTAGGTCCATTTGGCCTATAGTTTTGCTCCTATCTGGGATTCTTTATTGATATTATACTTGGATGATTTATTCATTGTTGAGAGTAGGATATTTAAGTCCCATACTATTATTGTATTGTTGTTTATTTCTCCCTTCTATTCTATTAGCATTTGCTTTATATACTTAAGTGTTCCAGTGTTAAATGCATAAATATTTAAATTGCTATATTTTCCTAATTGACCTCTTTATCATTACATAATGACCTTGTTTGTCTTTTGTGATTGTTTTAGCATAAAGTCTATTTTGTTTGATATAAGTGTAGCCACCACTACTCTCTTTTGGTACTATTTGCATGAAATATCTTTTTCCATCCCATTTTCTATCCCACTTTCAGCCCATATGCATCCTTAAAGCTAAAGTGAATCTCTTGTAGATAGCATGTTATTGGCTCTTATTTTTTATCCATCCAGCCATTCTATGTCTTTTGTTTGGAGAATTTAATCCATGTACATTGAAAGTACACATTGACAGGTAAAGATTCATCACTGCCATTTCGTTCGGTGTTTACTGCCTGCTTTATAGTTCCTTTATTTAATTCTTCCTCTCTTGCTGTCTATCTTGAAGACTTGAAGATTTTTTTGTAGTAGTGGTATACTTTGATTCTTTTCTCTTTATTTTGTGTATATCTACTATAGGTCTTTGCTTTGTGTTTACCATAAGGATTACATAAAATATCTTATAGTTATAACATCACCCTATTTTAAGCCGATAACAACTTAACTTTCATTGCATATAAAACTCTATAGTCATCTCTTCTAACCTTTATAGGTTCACTTTGGCAGGGAAAGAACTTCACTACTCAGTCCAGCCTATGGTTCTTGATGGGCCAAATGGTAGCATTCACAGACAGATGGAGCTTCTTATTGGGGTCCCTAGTTGAGTGGGGCCATTGCAGGGCAGGTACTCTGAGGCTGATTGGGTTTGCTGCCTAGGATCCGAGGTCAAGCAGGGCCACTGGCTGGGCTCCCTGGTCTGGCAGGGTTACTAGCTGGACTCCTTCCACAGGCTGTGCTCAGCAATTGGGCAGAGCTGTAGGATAGGCTCCATGGCAGGGCAGGGTCACTGGCCAGCCTTTCTGGTGGGATGAGGCCATGGACTATGCTCCTCAGTTGAACAGGGCTAATGGATTGGCTCTCTGCTCAGTGGGGCCATAGGCTGGGTTCCACAGATGGGTGGGGTTGCTGGCTGAGCTCCCTGGTTAGGTGGGGCCTAAGGGTAAAACCTTTTCTAAGATTATAATTTCAGCCATTAATTTCATTTGCTTACCAAATGGTCCCTCTTTACAAATCTCTTCATGAACTTGGCAAGTTTGGAATTAACAGCTGATTTAACCATATTCAATTTCTCAGAAATTTTTGTAAATTATCTTTGCACTATAAATTCTCATTAGCTTCTTAGTTTATTAAGCAAATCTTGGGAGAAAGTTAGTTCTATGCATCCTAATGGCATAATCTCCCAGTGAGCTGTGGTAAACTAAATATGGCCATATATTCTTTGCCACCCTTCTTTGATAGATAAATTTTTCTCTTCTCCTTTATTCTGGGCTGGCCTTGTGACTTATTTTTACCAATAGAGAGTACAGTAAGTGATGCCATGTGACCTTTGAGGCTGACCCTTAAGAGATGTGCAGCTTCCACCTTTACTGCTTGGAAAACTCCCCCTGCATTTAGCTGGTATTTGTGTTGGGCTATAGGATGCTTCACTCACATTCTCAGTGGTTCCCCAATGATGCTTTCCTTCTTAGTACAGTTAGCCTAGGCTTCCTCAGAGCATAACAAACTTCTTATGTGTCAGCTAGCTTCTTGAGGCAATTTTCCCAGCAGTAAAGGTGGAAGCTTCTTAGATTATCCCAAAATTTGGATCCCCAGCCCAGACTTCCCCTTGGAGCTCCAGACCCATGAATCAACTGCCTCCTTCACATCTCTGCTTGGATATCTGAAGTGTCTTACTCACTCCTTCCTCCAACAAGTTTTTGTTAAACACTTCTATGAGTTTGGCACCATCTCGACATGTCCAAATATATCATCTCCACAAAACTGAACATCCTTCCATTTCCCCAACTTAGTGAGTCTGCCCCAGAAACCTGAAAGTCCTTCTCATTCACCATCTTAACTCAGCCCTGCCTATTTTACCTCCTCAATGTCTCTAAACCTATCTACTTCTCTCTGTCCCCATTGTCATTACTCAAGAATCATTCTCTCTCCACAAGTACTGTAATGGCCTCTAACTTCCCCCCACAATGACTATTCTCCTTCCTAACCCATTCTCCTCATGTATCTGGGGCGATCTTCTTTTAATGTTAATTTATTTAATCAAATAAGTAACATTTCCACATACTTTGAAAATATATAAGGCATATATTGAGAAATCTTGCTTCAAATTCTGATACCATCATCTTCATCCCCTGCCTCCAATATGTATCACTTTTATTAAAATCTTGTGTGCCCTTCAGCTTTTCTTTGTCCAAATTCAAGCAAATAAGAATATATATTCTTATCTCCCTCTTTCTTATATGTAAGATAGCATACTGGATACCCTCTTCTGCATATTGCTTTTTTCACTTAATATATCCTCAAGATATTTCCATACTAGTGCATCAAGAGCTCCCTCATGCTTTTTTAAAACTGCAAGTATTACACTATGGGACTTTGCCATCATTTATTTATCTAGTAATAAATAAATAATGGAATAAATAAATTCAAATGATATTCACATCATTCTTATTCTCCTGTCCACCAATCAAGGACAAAATGAAATCCACACCTCAAATGTAAACAACCAAACATATAAAGAACAAAACAACTCCAACTTCTAAAACTTAGTGGCTGTCAGTCCTTCAGTTGGCCTTTGAAGAAAAGGAAGAATGTTGTTGGCCAAGGCTGGTGTTCAGTTACAGAAGGTACCACTGAAACAGCACAGAACTGATGATTCCTCCCACTAGCCAAGAACACTTTCATTACTACAGCCCACAGCCCTATGTTCCAAAAAAATCCTGCAATTACTAAGGGTGTGTGTCCCAGAGCCATCTTTCAGAAAAGAAGAGCTTCCTCAAATTTCCTCAAGTTGCTGAACTATTTGAATGTAAACATTATTTTACTTCTAACTGTAAGGATATCATGCGTAGCAATCTAGATCCATCAATATTCAAGTTTTTTTAAAGCTTTCGGTAAGACATTTGTCTCTGTATTTCATACTTTGATAAGACCATTTCTCTTTCTTAAGGAAGTCGTATGGAAAGTTATTGATTAAATTTACCCTATACTCTCTTTTCTATTCATTACTTTTGAATTGTTAATTTGCCCATTTCCAATAATCTTCCTCCAAAGCCATCAACTAACAAACATGTTTAATATTTAAATGCATGCTATATATGCATATGTATGCATATTTTCAAGGTGTTTTCTTTCTGAATTAAATTGCTTATCTGATCTAGGCCTATTACAAACGTTCATATAGTTCCACTAAAACAGGGTAAAATACAAATATTTATATACTTATCAAAATGATTTTCTAGTTTAAATAATAAGCTTTATTAGACTTTACAACTATAACCAAATATGCACTTTAAAACAGCCATGAGGATAAATGAACAAACGAATTTTTATAATTAGAAAATCAATTATATATTCCAACCTAAAAAAGGAATTTTAAAAATTAGATTCCAAAAACCAAAGCAAAAAGAAACAGCAAAACCAGTTGCTAAAATAACAAACAGTATTCACAAAAATAAAACGATTATTATTAAAATTACTGACAAAAATAAAACTGAAAATCCCTTTTGCAGACTACGAAACTGATAGCAGGCCCTCTGGAGCGGCCGCTGCCATCACGCTGGCTGCAGCAAGGAGGTGCCAGTGGTGGCAACAGGAACCGCGGAGGGAACAGCAGCGGCAGCAGGATCCCTGTGCTCCACATCCCCAAGGTAGCTGACTATCCTGTACCCACCCTTGCACAGCCAGGCGGGACCTGCCCCCAGGCCCACAGCTCCACAGCTCCACTGCTCTGAACCCTGGCCCTGCATGACCATTCTTGCATGCTGCGGCGAAGGCACTGAGAGGAGGCAGAGCTGGGCCCCGGATGCTGCTGCACTCAATGGAGCTAGAGGGAGCCTCTGAGAGCCTGATGCCCTGGAGGCCACTGCAACAGGGCTGAGCTGAGCTACCTGCCAGCAGGGGGAGCAGCACAGTCAGGCACAGAGGGGCAGGCAGAGAGGAGCCCAGTGAGGACCTGGAGGCCCCACCCCAGGCTGCAAGCAGGCATAGCCTGGGCTGCCTGCAGGCTCCATGGAGAGAGTGGAGCTCCTGCCTTCCCAGGTGCAGGACCTGGTGTCTCTGACTCTGCACCCTCAGGGGCCCAGAAAGCTCACCAACACCCACCTCCCCCCCACCATCTGCTTTTGCTGCCTGGCCTCTCCCCACTCCCGGTGCCTGTGTCAATCTCAGAGTGGGATTGGGGCTGAGCCCTGGCACTGTCACAGCCCAGCCACGTGTGCTCACACCCATGAGCCCCCTGTCGCCTCAGCATCTTCTAGACATTAGGCACCAACAAGCTGTCCAGGGAAGCCAAGGGGGGTGCTGAGGGCAGCTCGGCACTGGCCTGCAGGTGCCCTTTGGCACAAGCAGCCTGGGTGCCATGGACCCTAGTAGGAGGCAGACAGGCTCCTGGGCAAAAGGGGGTGGGTTCCCAGTGAGGACCCACCGTCAGGCCAGGGAGGGTCTGAAAGCTGGGGTCCAGGCTGCCAGTCCCACATGCACTGGGATGGGAACTCGTGGTGCCTTTTCCAGGCCCACCCATAGCCACCCACGGACTAATGGGCACACACTTCCTCCCTTCTGGAGCCCATAAAAACCCCAGGCTCAGCCAGAGCAGAAGAGATGACAGGACCACGAGCTGCAGACAGAAGCTGCCCTCTGCTGAGAACTGAACACTCATGGGGATGACCAGCTGCAGTCAGGAGCAACCCTCTCTGGTGGGAGCCAAACATTTGTCTGGACGGGATGACCTACCTGCAGAGAGGAGCTACCCTCGCTAGCGGGAGCTAAATGCTCAATGGGAAACCCTGGCCTTATAAAGGAGCTGCCCCCGTGGGTCTCCTCTGAGCTGTTCTATTGCTCAGTAAAGCTCCTCTTCATCTTGGTCACCTTTCACTTGTCTGCATACCTCATTCTTCCCGGTTGCAGAACAAGAACTCAGGACCCACCAAATGGTGAGGCTAAAGGAGCTGCTGGAACACAAACAGGGCTGAAACATGTCCATTGCTTACCATTTTGCAGGCAAAGAGAAGGAGAGAAGAGCTGCAGCTCCCCAGACCAGGGGAGCTCCCTGAGCCAGGGCTGTGACTCTCTCTTTGAGGCTCTGTGATTCCTGGTGTCCCCAAGCTTCTGAGTGCCACCACATTCCCCAGTGCCAGCCAGGGAAGCTGCTTGCAGTGCACCTGGTCCAGCCACAGCCTCCCAGAGAGTGGGAGCTCATGACAGCACCTGGAGCTGCCTGCCCCATGGCAGCAGCCAGTGTGTCTGACTACACAGTGGCCAGAACCAGGTTCACTCACACACCCCTCGTCACTCCACACCTAACTTGCAGTCTCCCTTGAAGGCGTGGGATCCAGGCTGGTAGCATGAGCCAAGTGCAGCCTGCCAGGCCGAGTGGGCAGAACAAGCCATGCACACCCAACAAAACTCAGACAAAGGCACCATCACCCACAGGTTTCTAGCCAGAAAAGTGACCCCCAAAATCATGTAACAAAATGAGATTAAAAGGGAAAGGAAATAGAAGGAAACAAGTAAAAAGATAGATAACTTTCAAAGTAAATTTTAAAAAACAGACTTTAAAAAACAATTCCCTTTTGGTAAGAACTATAAGTTATTTATGTATAAAAGTATTTAGGAAGATATCTGAAGTAAAAAATCAATTACAAAATTACCATAAAATGTATTAAGTGAACTATATTCAGATGGCATTCAAATTTCTAAAAATAAATCCCTAGGTCAGAGCAGCATAATTTTTACTCTTACTCACTTAATACTTTTATAAAAGCAAATAGTAGTTAGATACTGAGTTTATTATTTATCTTCTTTCATTCTAATCCTTTATCCTCATATCCTTTTAATATTTTTCTTTTAAAATGGAATCATTCTAATAGTTGTAAATATTCAACAGTAGTAGCTTATATGAGCCATTAGTTATAGTCTAATAATTTTGATGTCTTACTTTTCTTCTAGGAAATAAGAAATGTATCAACAAGAGTGGAGATTTTTCTTCTCCTCTACCTCTCCCATTTAGCATATTAGCCATTAAAAAAAAACCACACAACTTTAGTTCAAAGGATGTTGCTATTTGTCTCTTATTTCCTTTTAGTCCCTTTTCATGACATATCCTTAAACTAAAGCAAAAACCTTTTAGAATTTAAAATTGTAGCTAATAAGCTTACTTTCCATTTCTGAGTGTGTGTGTGTGTTGTGTGTGTGTGTCTGTGGTGAGGGGTCATATTCTTTTACACACGTATATACCTAGAAACCCAACCTCCTTTGTCTAAGTTTAATGAAACATGGTACATACTTTCCTTTTATGCCCAGAATAAGTATTAGTAAAAGCATAACAAGAACCAAATTAATTCTGCCTCATGTCTTTAATACTAGCTAACTGAGCATATATAACATGCCAGGCTCTGGGATAAAAGCTTATCTATAGCACTGGATTCAGTCTTTACAACTCTATAGATATTATTATCATCCCTATTTTACAAATGAGGAAACTGAGGCTCAGAAAAGTTTACTCTCCCAACATCACATGATTAATAAACCTCTAGTTTCAACATGAGTTTTCTCACTCCAGAGCCTCCTCTTAACCAATACACACATTTCTGCATAACCATTTACAAATTATATCCATATACATGCTCTTCTCATACAATCCCAATTTTCCATTTATGTTGAAGAATAACTGAAATTTCTAGTTGGAAAAAACATAGAAACTCTAATGGTAACTCAATATAGAAACACCCATTTAAAGCATCCCTTGCTTTTGGTTAAACTCATACATTGACGGGGAAGTTGCAGCTGCTTGAAGCAACCAGCAACAGTGTGGGATAGTCACAAGTGTTTAAAAGTTCTATATTAAGTCAAGGACAAATGCACCTTTTAATGAATTTCCCTCTGTAGGTGTCATTCTTTTTTTTTGTGTGTGAGTACATAATAGATGTATATATTTATGAGGTACATAGGATATTCTAATACAGGCATGCAATGTATAATAATCACAACATAGAGAATAAGGCATCTATCCTCTCAAGCATTTATCTTTTGTCTTACAATCTAATTATGCTCTTTTACTTTTTAATGTACAATTAAGTTTTTATTGACTGTAGTCACCCTGTTGTGCTATCAAATATGATGTCTTATTCATTTTTTTCTACCTTTTTTTGTACCCATTAATCATCCTCACCTCCTCTCCATCCCCCACTACTCTTCCCAGCCTCTGGTAACCATCCTTCTACTCTCTATGTCTATGAGTTTGATTGCTTTGATTTTTAGATCCCACAAGTGAAAATGTGATGTTTGCCTTTCTGTGCCTGCTTTATTTCACTTAACATAATAATCTCCAATTCCACCCATATTGTTGCAAATGACAGAATCTCCTTCTTTTTTGTGGCTGAATAGTACTATATTGTGTATATGTACCACATTTTCTTTATCTACTTGCTGGTTGATAGACACTCAGGTTGCTTCCAAATCTTGGTTATTATGAATAACAACAGCAACAAACATGGAAGTGCAGGGGTATTCTTCTTTTAGAACAATTGAGAATAAAGTTAATTTTCTTCCATCTGCCAACTATATGACTGCAGACATTTATGATACATTCCTTTCACATCCTCTGTTCAGTTAGGTCCTTTCCGTTAGTGATTATACAACCCTAAGCTCAAACAGGAATAAGCAAGATAACAAACATAATGGCTTACTGAATTAAAAAAAAAAAAACAGTTCAGGTTATCTTCAGGCTCACCTTGATCCAGGAACTCAAATGATACCATCAGAATTTTCCACAGAAGATGGCATCAATTTTTTATAGAATTGAACTCCAGACTCCAAATGTGTCTGAATCAACACAGATTACATGAAAAAGGGAGCAGTTTTCTACTTTTTCCATTTTTCTGTTATATTTATAAATCAAGTTTTAATAATTATATTGATCATTCAAAGTATTTCTTCTTTATTGGAGTTGTTCGTTCCTTTAGTACTCAGTACTCATTTTATGCTAATTACATCACCAGCTTGTTCCTTGGGGAGAAATTCTACAATAGTACCTCATATTTTGACTTCTGCACTTTTATCTAACAGGTTTAGAATTTGGAGGCTGTTACACGTAAATTTCGTTACGACATAGCATCAGTTAGATATATACAGTATTGGGCTGGAAAAAATTTTCAGAAAACCCAATTCAAAATGGCCTAAATAAGAATGATTTATTATCTCCCCAAATAGGAAGTCACAAAATAGGACACATCTGAAATAGTTAATTTGGCAGCCCAACAACACAGTGAGGGACTTGGTTTTCTTCCATCTTTTTACTCTGCCATCCTCAGTGCTTGGGCTCTACAGCCCCCGGAATACAATATGGCTGTTGCAGTTCCAAACATCACACGCAAACCAAGACCAGCAAAACTCACAAACCTTCTTCTTAAGTATCTCTTTTTAAGTAATGAAACCTTTCCACGATGGCCTTTTCAGGCCTCCACTCACAGCTCAATAGCAAGAAATACATCACATATCTTTTTTTTTTTTTTTTTTTTTTTTGAGACAGAATTTTGCTTTCCTTACCCAGGCTGGAGTACAGTGCCGCCATCTCGGCTCATTGCAACCTGTGCCTCCCAGGTTCAAGCAATTCTCCTGCCTCAGCCTCCGGAGTAGCTGGCAGCACGGTGGTGCCTGCCACCATGCCTGGCTAATTTTTTGTATTTTTAGTAGAGGTGGGGTATTGCCATGTTGGGCAGGCTGGTCTCTAATTCCTGACCTCATGTGATCCACCCGCCTTGGCCTCCCAAAGTGCCAGGATTACAGGCGTGAGCCACCACACCTGGCCCACATACCCATTCTTAAACCAGTCACAGGCAGAAATATAAAACAACCCTGAGTGGTTTAGTGAAACATGATCACGTGCAGCAGACGGACTGCCTAAACAAAGTAAGGCTCTTTAAGGAAGAAGAAGAGATGTGTCTTTGCATAGAAAACAGAAGAAAATTAAAATTACCCATACTCTCATCACTCAGAAATAGATCTTACTAATATTTTGGTGAATATCCTTCTAATAATTTTCCTTTTTTGCTTGTGTCACTTAAATTTATTTCATCCATTTATTCATTGATTTGTTTATTGAAGTTGAAAGCCTACCACATTCCACTACTGTTCGAGGCAATGGAGACAGGATGGTGATAAAGGCAAGGAAAGAAATCATCATCCATGTTGATTTCAGTCCGTGCCCGGTGCTGTGTAGACAGAAACAGAGGGAGGGGCGGCAGTAAGACAAGGCGAGATGAAGAGCTGAGAGAGGACCTGTCCCAGCAGGTTCCTGAAAGAGGTGAGGGAGGGTGCAGAATGAAGACACAGGGAAAGAAAATCCTACATGCAGAGGCCCACAGGGAGCACCATGTGGCCATGATCATAAAACAGCAAAAGTGGCAGCGTGGCTAGCGTGAAACACGCAAGGGGAAAGGGAAGTAATTCATTCCACAGTGGCCAGAAGCCAAACCTCACGGGGCCCAGCAGGCAACTATGAGGCCTTTTATTTTATTCTACGAAAGCCCTGGAGGGTTGACAGGGGAGACTTGGCCTGACATATTTTTTAATGCTCACTCAGGCTGTTCTATGGATAATGGACTCTATAGAGGCAAAATTCTAGAAAGTAGATTGTTGAAGAATTTGTGACAGTTTTTTCAGTTCAATTTTTCCTCAGTTACAAGAACAACGCTTCCTATGCACTGACTTTCTTCTGTATCTCTGAAAATGTTTCAATTACTTGGTTGAGAACAGCACTGTCCAAGAGAAACAGAACATAACCACAAATGTGAGCCATATATGTATTTTAAAGTTTCTAGTAAAAGAAAGACGTAAAAAGAAACAGGTGAAATTAATTTTATTAATATATTCTGTTTAACCCAATATATCTTAAATATAATTTCCACGTATAATTAATATAAAAATTATTAGAAAGATAGTTTGCATTCTATTTCTTGCATAAATTCTTTTAAATCTAGTGAATATATTACACTGACAGCACATTGTAATTCTCATGGGCCACATTTCCAGTATTTAAAGGCCCACATGGCTATTGCCTACCACAGGCTATGGCAGGTGTAGACAATAGGGTCTACCTGAGCTTTGTTCCCCCAGTGTGTTCTTAGTACTATTTCATGTCTGTAATAGTTGACTACTTAATTTCAGAACTACTTCAATCATGAAAGGTCTGGCTGGTTTTCATATCCAGTATCACTCAGATCTGTTGGATGGCGACTGTTTCCTTCTTCTATTGTCTCTAACTTTTCATTTTCAAATGTTTTAATTCAAATACACCTTCATACGTATATATGCTGACCAACTTTAATTCCAAGATATTTATTTGAAAAAGTAGCAGGTAGGTAATCTTTATATCCTTGAATAAGTGAATAAATTCTATAAACCTTAGCCAAGATGCAAAGCTTCTAACTTTTTCTTCTTTCTCTAAAGTTTATAACTTAAATTTGATTTAGTCATACAAGTAATTTCCTAAACTTCATACCTCACATGTCACATAGGTTGAAAGAGCATGAGTTTGTTCTGTTTTTTAAATTTTAAAACCAATATTTAAGCAGAAAATATCAGATTAAGAGGAATACTTAGGGAGTAAGATCGTTTTCTTTCTTGAATCCTAAGATTAACGTTTTGATCCTTAATGTGAAAAATCTTTATAAAATATATTAGGCAGATTTCCACTTAGATAAGTATGGCATACAGACTATAATAGAATTTTCTTTGCTGATCACAGAGGTTACACAGTCTTAGTGTTGTTATTCCATAATGGCTGTCCATGTTCAGAAGGCAACAGAAAGAAAATCTAATTAATTGAAGGTCTTACTTAGCTGAGGAGTGGCAAGAATTTGTTATGGCATAGCAAATGACAGCATTTATTCTGTAGAATGAGTATATATCAGATAGGAATGCTTTGGGCTGAATATGGTATCCTCACTAACTGGCTTAAATAAATAAGGTTTGTTTTCCTTTGGAAGTCAGCAGGCCAGGACAGGTATGGCCACTCACTCCACAACACTATCAAGGACCCAAAGGACCCAACATCCTTCTAAATTCCCATTTTTAACAGTCTTACCTGTGGCCTTAAGATGCCTCCTACAAAAACAGGCACACCATCCATGTTTCAGGCAAGAAGACAGGCAAAAGGTCAAAAGGCAAAAGGCTGAAAAGCAGAAGATAATGCCAACCAAGTCTGTCCATTTTAAAGGACTTTTCCCGGAGCCACCTGCAAGAATTTCATTTTGGTCTCATTGGCCAGGATTGTGTAACCTGACCATAATAACACCAAGAGAGGCTGGGAGACAACTATCTCAACTGAAAGCGCGGCTATCCTAAACAAAACCAAATACCCAGCAGTTGTGAACAACGAGGTTATTGCACAATACAGTGAAACAAGAAGTTGGCTCCTGAATTGCTGTGTCCTGTGACAGCTGATAGGAAGTGAAAGCACATAAAATCAGTATGAAAAAACAAAATCTGTAACAAGATGTAACAATACCACTTCCTTATTCACCACCCCCAAATCCCACACACCCCTTCATCTCTTCCTTCTCTGTGGATGTTGAAAATTCATCTATGAACGCTTCCAAGCCTACAATTTCCTACAGTGCTTCGATCTTCCATTTCCCCTAATGTTGATTCTAACTACCTGAACCACGGATTCCAAAAGGCAAGGATGATGACATTACTTTATCCCCCGCAGCCATTTCAGCATAGCAGAGTAGACCACTGGACATAATGAGCTCTTGATTATCCTCCTGTGCTATGGTTTGAATGTCTGTCCCCTCTGAAACTCATGTTGAAATTTAATCTCCAATGTGGCTGTATTGAGAGGTGGTCCTTTAAGAGGTGACTGGGTCATGAGGCCTCTGTCCTGATGAATGGAGCAGTCCACTCATTGATTAATGGATTAGTGGGGCAATGGGTTAATGTATTGATAGGTTATCATGGGAGTGGAAGTGGTAGCTTTATCAGAAAAGGAAGAGAGACTTGAGCTAGCATGCTCAGCCCTCTCACCAAGTGATGCTCTGTATCATCTGGGGACTCTGCAGAGTCCCTACTAGCAAGAAGGCCTTCACCAGATGTGACTTCCCAACTTTGGACTTCTCAGCCTCCACAATTGTAGGTAATAAATTTATTTTCCTCATACATTACCCAGTTTGGGGTATTATGTTACAAACCATCGAAAATAAGCTAAGACATCCTAAAACAGAGACTGTAGTAAACTAAAAGTCCCACTGCTATGACTGCTCAAATGTGGCTCCTTTAAATAAAATGCAGTCTCCCACAGAAACATAGGCTATGTACTCACTCTCTACCTCTATACTTAATCTAGATGGCTTTCCACTTGCCTACACTCTGCTTTCCTGTCTCTTCCGCTGTCTAAATGTGTCTCCATTCCTGGATACTATTTTCCATGTGATCCACTTCTACCTCTGCTCTTCCCATCTCAAGTCTGAACTAGATTTTTTAGCTTTGATCCCAACACTCTCCAGAAACAACTTCAAAACTTTCTTCCTCAGCCTCAGGCACCTCGACCTTGACCTTGTTCCTGCATAACCCCCAGCTGGTATGCCCCCATCAGGAGAAGAGATCAGGCACCCCTAACTTCCTGCACAGTGTGCTAGATTGAGGGCGTCAACCACCATGAAGGGAGGAACTGCTGTCCTGATTCTCACTGATGAAGGGCGAGGAGGCAGAAAGGATTTTAAACATGCCACTTCACAGTGCTGCTTCCTTACACAGCCCCCAGGAGCCATCCCTGAAGAAACACAGTGCCTCTTGAAGATTTTTTAAAAGATTTTTCCAGTTTGTCCTTCTCCCCCTTTGGAGCAGAGAATATTAAACAGAGGAAAAGTTAGGAAAAATAGAGAAAGAGGGACCAACATCACCAGGAATGACAAAATAGAATTCTTTATACTTCTAAATCTGCTAAGAAATAAAATCTGATGTGACTGTGAGAAGTGGACAATGTTCTGTCCCAAGAAGGAAGACAGGGCCTTCCCTGCTCTGGCCCTCCGTTTTGCTCCAGCCTCATTGCTGGCTCCCTGCTTCCGCCTGCTTCTTGTTTCTCATATACTGCATTGGTTCAAAGAAGCTAGATTATGGGCTGGTCACAAACAACTCCAAAATCACAAACATACATTTTTCAATCGTCACCTCTTCTCTGAGTCCAGGCAACTCTTTAGACCAGCTCTCCTCTATGCTATGGCTAAGTGTATATCTCTGTGTCAAGATACTCCTACAATGCCCATGCCAAGGGAAGAGTGCTCTGGAGAACTCGACACCCATAGTTAAATGATCCCACCCAGAAAAAACACTTGTCATTTCTCTTCACATTGCATCACCTTGATGAACCACAAGGAAGCAGTTTGTCATGTGTCCAGACGGAGGACAAGTGGAAATATTGCTGAGTGACATGAATGCCTAACACGCATTCCATGTTATTTTTTACCTCCATACTTTAGGGTAGTGTGACTCCTGTGCTTAGGACACCCGATCCCCAACCCTTTTCTTGGTTAATCTGTATTCCCATCAGTCGTCTTTCACCCTCCAGTCCTGCATGCAGGCTAGGTTAGAACTCTGTCCATATCATTGCACTGGTCACATCACATTATCATCTGTCTTACTCAAAATTACAAGTGTCTAAAAGTGTATCTCTTGTCTTTTTAAAATTCAAGTATGAAGCTGGGTGTTGTGGCTCACACCTGTAATCCCAGCACATTGGGAGACTAAGGCCAAAGGATTGCTTGAGGTCAGGGGTTCAAGAGCAGCCTGGGCGACATAGCAAGACCATGTCTCTATAAAAATAAATGTGTAAACAATAAGAAAATTAAATTCAAGAATGAATCACGGTATGTCCCACATGGAAAGTGATTCATAAATGTGTAATAAATGATTAAATAAATAAACATACAGCAGCCCAGAGAGTGCCAAGGAACATTAAGAGGCACAACACCACAGGGCAGTGGAACAGACCCATGCTCACACACACTCAGTCAAAGGTCAACCAACATTATCAGGAATGACAAAATCAAACTCTCCACATGTGTAAATCTGCTAAGAAGTAAAATCCAATGGGACTGTGGGAAGTGGTCTGTTTCTTTGTCCCAGGAAGAGAGAGATATAACCCCTAGTACCTGGAATGTTGTGGGACCACATGCTCTAGTTTCCTACCCTTCCCAAAAGTCTCACTGGTTTGAAGAAGAAAACATACACAAAACTCCTGTGTAAGGAATAAACGTTTACATCTATGACAGATGTGGCTTGAAATTTAACATTCTGAAACTTCTCTTATTTTTTAGATTAGAAAATAATATATGACTACAGCAAAATTTCAAATAATGCAAAATAGTATGAATTGAAAAGTGAAAGCCCTCTCCCCCATTTCTGCCCTAGATACCCGACACTGCTCTTAGAAGTAATCATTGTTAAGTGTATTCCTCCAGAAATTCTCTGTGCATGTTGTATTTGTATATGTTGATATGTAATCTTTTCCTAAAAATGAGATCATATTCTGCATATTCTACAACTTGCTCTTTTCTCTTCACAGTATGTATTGGGCATCTCCCTATCAGTATATATAAATATATCTCATCCATTTTAAAGCTGAATTATAAGGATAAGGAATTTAAGCCAAATCCCTAACAAATGAGCAACAACTTTTTGAAGTTTTACTTTTAAATAATTCTTTCAAAGAAAAAAAAAAGTATTTCAGATATTCTCCTCTGGAAACAATTAGAAAAGTAACTTTGTATTCCACATGAGATCCAGAAGACATCAAAAGGGTAATAATACATGGCCAACACAATGCTATTATTTATCTTCTAACTGAAGATAAGAACTTATTTTTTTTTAAATCCTTTTCCTAGAAAATACTGTGTGCTATTCTACCAGGAAAAAAAAAAAATCTGATTTCAAATGTCCTTATTTCAAACATTTTGTCTTGTTACATAATAAAGCTTCTTTGTTTATTTATCTTAGGCAGAGAACCAGAACTAAAATCCCTCTCCCATCAACTTAAAGAAATATTCATGCTTCAGATTTTCTGCATCAAAATCTAGATTTAGCTGGAAGAAGCCCTCTAGCCGCTGTTCTTTGCCCATTACAATTTAGTTCATGGCATAACCCTGCCTGTGGCCGTCAGCACAGGCAGTCAAACCACAATCAGTACCTCACTCAAGACTTTCTCCAAGCCCGCAGCCCTTCTTCCTTGCTTTGGTCACTTTCTCCTTTGGCTGCAGACCTTGACTCTCTCACTTCTCTGCCTGGGTTGGATCAGGCTGGGCTCCAAGACCAAGCATTAACCTCTGGCTCTGCTGGTTCCCACCTTTAGAGGCCTGTCATCAATGGGACATCACAAATATGGGTAAGGAAGCTCCACTCCTGGATACCACCCTAGCAGGGTCCATGGAACCTCCAATTCCACAGTCATGGGTGAGAGACTGCACTCAATGCCCCATACTCCTCAGGATACCACATTGGCTGCTCTTCTTCTCAGAGAGGACACTGAGCAGCTTCCAGAGGCAGCAAAGTTCAGAAATGTGAGCTCAGAAGTCTTAATCTTGAGCAAGCCATTAAACCCTTCTAAGGTTTAATTCTCACTTGTAACATAGGGTTACTAACAGTAATTATGTAATAAGATTATAATAAGGTTAAGTAAAGTAAAATAATCCATATTATATGTCCAATACAATGCATGAAACACAGTATGCCCCAATAAATATAAATGGGGATGATGATGATCATGATGATCATGATGATGATGGCGGCAATGATGAAACTAAATCTCTTCAAAACATCTTTGGCATTCCTGACTTCCTCAAGCAATCAACCCCGTGGAATCAAGCCCCATCACCTTTCCTATACTTTAACGAATGAGATCACCTAGATCCTTCCAGAGGAAAGGCATTCTGAAAAACAAAAAACTGTGATTGTACTCTTAAACAGCGAAACTAACTCAACAAGCCTCCTCCAAAACAAGGTAAACATTGACCCATGGAGCTTCTGAGGCTCCCCCAAGTGTTGATTGACATGTACAATTTCCTCTGGGGCCTTTTTTTTCTTTTCCATAAATCTGCCTCTTTTCTGAGGTGATTTTTGTTTGCTTGCTTGCTTCTTGCTCATACTGTTGATTACTCTTTTATATATTTAAAACAGTGAACATGAGTGTTTTATGTTTGGTATTTGATAATTCTAACCTGTCAAGTCTGCAGATCCCACTGTGCTGTGTGTAGTTTTGGTGGCAGTGCCTTGTTTCCTGATACATTTTATGATGTGGTAGCTATGAGCTCCTGCTTACTGGGACTGGAACTGTGGGAATTCTCTAAGGGCCTATTCTCTAAGGATCTGTTTCTCCAATGACCATTTCCATCCATTTCTGTCAGACCAGCAGTGCCGTCAATCTAGGACCCCCTTAAATTAAATTCCAGTTAAAAGTGTTTTTATTTCTCTATTTTTTTCTGGACCTCAGGAGTAGTATGAACTCAGTCCCAAGCCCATGAGTGCCTGCTATGATTACAGATTCTCAAGAAAGACTTCTCACTACCCAGTGCGCAGGTTGAAAAGGCAAATTTCCTGGCAAATTTTCCTCCCCTGGGTCATGTTTTTAAAAGTCCTAGATTTGATGGCAGCTTCAGTCTCACTCCCCACTTTGTAAAAGCCCAGTCTTTATTTCCTGCCTCCAGAATGCAGCCTTTATATTCAAGGTTCTAGGTCGCCAGTAATCAGCAGCTATCGCCAATGGAAGCTAACAGCTTCTACACTGGTTTATCTCTTAGGAGAGACATTTAGGATCTCTCTAAGGATTCCTCTTACTTTCTTGCCAGCAGCCATGCAATCAAAATGGTATGTATTCTTTAAATTTTATCCAGGCTTTTTAGTGTTTTGCATTTTAGTAATAGGCATTATAGAATATTTAATCCATCCATAATCCTACTAGAAATAATCTAGATTTTAATTTCATGTTAAAATTTTAGTCAGTATTTTCTTTACTCCATTACTTGAATGGTTCATATTTGCCTCTCCTTGTCACCAGCTTCAATTATTGTGCTGTTCCTGCTATACTTTGGAGTCGCCGCTAATGCACAATTCACCTCTGCCTGGGTCTTCTTGTCTCATGTTCCACTCATGGTGGAGCGACAGCTCTTCACCATTAATTTTTCCAACTAGGTCGGTCCACAGGGGAAAGGTTACTGCATAATTATTACTTTTATTCTGTAACTTCAAGCAAAATTTCTAGAACATTTAGTTCTTGACAGCTACAATACTATTATATGAAGAAAGATGGAGATTAATTACATTCTTGCTAAAACAAGTCATATTAAATAGATGATGTGAAATAGTGGAACATTTTATACATTATCTGTCATAAAATACACCACATACAAAACTCTCTAATCATGATGCCAG
Source organism: Plecturocebus donacophilus (assembly GCA_004027715.1). Lineage (NCBI taxonomy): Eukaryota > Metazoa > Chordata > Mammalia > Primates > Pitheciidae > Plecturocebus > Plecturocebus donacophilus. Next base: position 41,582 of record PVKP010001275.1, read on the forward strand.
CCAGCTGCCAGCAAGCTGAGGAGATTTAACCATTTATTCCTTAAAATCCTTCATTATCTTAAAATTAATTACAAAGGACTCTGAAAAGATCCATTAATAACCCCTCCTCTCATCGTGTGCTAAATACCTGTGTTCTTCCTCTGAAGCTCAAGTATTGGGTTTCTGTGCCCATCCTCTGAGCCTGGGTTTGAACCCCACTCTAATCCTTCCTAGGTAAGCACCCAGAGCAGGCCACTTCATCTCTTGGACCATCTGGTCCTCATCGGCACAATGGAAATATAACAACTCCTCCCTTATAGGACTGTGTCAGAGTTTAAATATGAACACTTTTAAAACCCTTGGCACAATGCCCAGCACATAGGTCATCCTCAATAAATGGCGGCCATAAAACAAATTCTACTACTATCTAGTTTTTTCAAAAACATTCACCCAATATTATCATAAATGCAGTAGTATATATAATGAATAAACTACAACTGAGCCAATATCAGCATAATGTCAGGAAGCCAAGAGGTTTGCTTAAGGAATGGGGATTAATGTGTATTGACCTTACTACCTTCTTTCACTTTATCCTATGTGGAGCCAACACACTCTCTAAGACAGGCAATTGGGAGAAAGCCTAATGATTCTCTCTTTGATCCAGAACAATGTGTAATAGCTGACCATAGGACTTGGCATCGTTAGTATTGGCACATACAGTTCTATATTACTTTCCAGTTTCTTAACAGCTATTCATGGTGTCAACCACTCTAGAAAAGGCTCAAGCTCCTACCATTGCACAGCCTGCTCCTCTGCTCAGAACACCCCATAGACTTCTTCAGGCTAAGACTTACTCAATTTTTAGATATCAGCTAGGATGCCACATCCTCCAGAAAGACTCTCTGATCTCACTGAGCTCCCTGCTCTGAGTTCTCAGGGAATCTCATCATCCACTACAGGGGGCTATAAGTGACCCGCTTATTTGTCTGGATCCCCAGTAATACAAGATGCATTAGCATGAGAACCGTGTTTTTCATTGTTCAGGTCAGCACTAAACCCAAATGCTGCTACAATGGTTGATATGACATAAGCATTAAATAAATATTGGTCGAATGAATAAATGAATGAATGAAACATGAAGAAAACTGTAGCAAAAATTATACCTGTCCCATAAACATCAGAGGCAGTTAGAAACATCAAAAGTGTTTGATCACTCAGAAAGACCTAAATATCTAATTGACAATCTAATTAAAGAAGTGGCAGAGATATGTATTTTGAACTCTGTCTTCTCAGTGAAAGCAAAGTCAAGTCTAGGGAACTTTCAAACTCTATACATAAATTCCTTTGATACCTTTGTAATGTTCCCTGTCTGTCTGTCTGCCTCCTCATGTCCACTGCCCCTGGACACACACACTTCTCCATATAACAAAAGACTCAGTACCCAGTGCACAGGCACTAAATACATATGAATAACTGACTGCAGCCCTGCATTCCCCCACCAATCTTAACACTGCCTGTGGCAACAGCCATTTCAGCCAAGAACCCAAACTGAATGTCCAGAACTCCAACCCTGATTTTGTGATACATTTTAAGTAACATTCTTATTCTTTACTTTAGTCCTCAAAACTGTGTTGATTTTTTCCCCAAACAATTCTTACTGCTTCTCAGAACGTACCATAACATCTGATGATAAGAACTGAGACAGGAATACAGCAATCCACGAAGTCTTGTGGCCTTGGTGCCACTTCTCGGGAGAGCTGGAAAGCAGCCACGGTACCTCCAGATGAGCAACCCGATTTGGGAATGTCTCTGCCCCTGGAATGTGATTTCTTGCCTGTGTTCATGTGACCACTGGGTTGTGGCCTTTCTGCAAGGTGCTTTCATACCACCTGGCTTCCATCTTAAATACTGCTCATTCCAAGCATTTCTGGGGAGGGAACTTCCTCAGTACATTATGTCGGGTTTATCTCTGACCTGCGCCAACCTGTGTTTTCATTAAAAACACATAATTTAGAAGAGCAGACAGATTAACACCTGATCGTTACTCAGCATTATAAACCCCACACATCCCAACACAGAAGATAACCACGGGGGGGCCTAATACTCTAAACGCCAAGTGGCCAAGGGCAGGCCCTGGCTAAGGATGGTTCATCCACTTCACCAGCAAGAAAATGCTGTGGTTCTTGCCTGCTGCTAAGTATCTTCATGTTTCTCTATGCAGACAACTGATTTTTTCTTTTATTATTATTATTTTTTGTCATATATATGTTTTTGGGGAATTTGAAGCTAATGAGGAAGCCAGATGTGGTGCCTGAGTTAACACTTCCATATGTGTTTGTTCCTAATATCTAAGAACTAACATAGGAATAGGCTATGAAATACTTAAATAGATGGAAAAGTGATGAAACCAGGAAGGAGTGAGAAACCCTGACAGAGTTTAACTTCTCTTATTCTTGGCTATTACCTGAATTTTTATTTTAAACTACAAAGCCTCATTGAAGTTCATGAATAATACAGGAAATCTGTAAAATGCCACTTTTCTGGAATAAGCAGGACATTAAAATGCAAATTGCAGTTCTACACACAGCTGTACTCAACGTGACCAATTAAGCTCTTCCTATTCCTTGTCTTGACATTTGCCTTCAAGATGTTTGTTCGATGTAGATAAAAAAGCATGAGGTCAAGAGGGAGAATCAGACAGGAAGAGTGGTGACACCTCCAGGAGACCAGTTCCCTGTGAGAGGTCCCCAAGACATGAAAGGTCTTCATGGAAGCCTTCCTCTCTGGCACAATACATGTGAAAAAATCATCGTCATGCAAAAACATTATTGCATTTTCATGCAAAAATATTATTGCATTTTCTCAGGAAGACCTTCTTAGGAAAACAGTATAGTTTAATAATAAAATACCACTTTAGAATGAGTAGGACAGAAATCTAAAAGAAAGTGAGTAAACTAGAAAACTTCTGAGCTCCTGCTATACCCATACTGCCACACATCACTCACTCAGGTGGATTCACAAAGCCATCTCCTAACTGTGACTTTTTCATTCAACATATTTACTCAAGAGGAGGGCCTACTATGTGCCAGACACACTGGGGATACATCAGTAAATAAGACAAAGCTCACTACCTTCACTGAACTTACATGCTGGTAGCTGTGGGTGGGGATTTATGTCAGCTATGGTGCTAAGTGCTTTACATATTTAACTCACCTGATCTTTGCACCAGCCATATGAGGGAGGTAATATTATTCACATTTTACAGATGAGCAATTGTAAATGAATGAGGAATTGTAAATGAAACGTGAATGTTACGATTCACATTTTACAGGGAACTGTAAATGAAATGTGAAGGTTACGATTCACATTTTACAGATGGCAAAGCTGAGGCACAAAGGAGTCAAGTGATTTAGCTAGTAAATTAGCAAATGAACAAGCTGGGATGTGAAACCAGACACTCTGTCTCCAGAATGGGCATGCTAAACCACTTTATTTGACTGCCTCTCTTTTATGGCCTCTTCCACTTGCTCCCTTGCTATTTTTATATAACAATAAGAGTATATTCTCCCAAGCTCAGGGGCTGAGGCCTAGTTATCTATGTAACCCACACTCACAACCCCTGTAGGGTCTGGTTGGTAAGTGTTAAATAAATATTAAATAAATTATTTGCCTTTGATTACTAAATTACCCTTACCCTGAGCTGGAGTTGCAACAGCAAGTGTTAGCACCATCTAGTGGAGAGGGGCTGACAGCCAGCAAGGGGTTATAGCAATTACCTGGATAACTCAGGTAAATGTCTTCATGTAGGTGCTTTGTCATCATTCTGCAGACCTCTGACAGCTGACAGGATAGCCCCTCAGATTTACCAAAAGCTAACCAACTAGGACATAAACAGTATTCCAAACCAAAACAGATCCAGCTTTGGTATTTTTAAGGAATCAGCAAAGAACATTTTAAACAGAGCCCTTCTAGAAAATCCACGATTATGGTCACAATACAATAGGGAGGATCTCAGCTTCTACATATATACATCTACAAATAACTGCATTCAAATTGTTAAAGCAAATAAGAGCAATCACTCAGAGACCAAGACTTAGAATGGATCCAGATATAAAGCTTGAAAGAAAATGGTTATTCCTAATTCCTGTAGCTACTGAAACTCAACTCTCTTTGCACATTCTTTTACTAAATATTAGCTAATTGTGATACCAATGTATCAGTATGACATAAAATTAAACAATGGCTCTATCTACACTTTGTTTACAGTAAAACAACATAAACATTGGGAATGTACTTCTTTTTCTTAAGATCTCTTAGAAAAACAAGAAAAATAAAGGAATAATTTATTTCAGTTAGTCATTTTTGGTTACTTTTCCCCTTTGACATAAAGCAAAGAAAAACAGAAGAGAGGAGGTTGATGAAAAAAATTCAGGGAAACAGTGTAACAGGCCAAAGTGCAGAAGTCAGAAAATGTCTGCACTTCTAGTCCCTACTTCATAACCTACCAAACTCCTATTCATCCCTTAAGACCTGGCTCAAGTGTCACCTCCACTGTAAGGTCCTTCCTATCTTCTGTGCCCCACCCCAGCTACTTACTCCCATGACTGAGATCCCTTAGTACTTGATCCATAACACTACTGTGCCATATAATATTATGCTGTCATTGTGCACTGACTTATCCTTCTTCAACAGAGATGATGAGGCCTTAAGTTTCTCAGCACATCCACTGGCTAAGTGACTACTGAAACCGGAAGTAAATAATGATCCTTTGAAACAAATACCATTTCCTTCTTCCTTCTATGCTTTGCATTGTTATACAACAAAAAGCTTTTGAAAGTAGCACAAAGACCAAGCAATTCTCAAGGCCTTTTCTTTGACTTTTTGGTGATTTTTATTCTTTTTTCCTACATGGTCTTCAAAACTAGTCTTCCCAAGACACAAAATCAAGAATCACTGAAATGTAAAAAAGAAAAAATAACCAAGAAGTCTGGTTTTAAATGCTATTTCTTCTCTTCTGCCCACAATAAAACCGTGTCAGGAGGGATGTGCCCCACACACATCAGTGCATCTGCCTGAACTGAAAAGAATGTGGAAAGGCTCTCTGGGAAAATCAAATGTTCTTTATAAATCCAAGTACCCAGACATGATCTGTTTCTTTAAATGTTGTTAGCAAATGTACTGCTGAAGGTTAACAGACAATTAAGATCATCATAGTTCTATGAAAATGATAAACAAAACAGAAAGATCAGCCTTTCATGATTGCATAAAATCAGCCACAATCAAACAGCAAAAAAATCACTAGGGAAAGCGCTGCCCTTGCTGAATGCATTATGATGGTATACTGTCTGTGGTGGCTAAACATTTGGATTTGGGGAGGTCAAAGAGCCAGAGTTCAAATCCATGTTTTGCAGTGGATAAGCTGGGTGACCTTGAATACATTATGTAATCTCTTTATGCCTCAGTTTTTTTATCTGTAAAATGGAAACAATAATAGTACCAACCTGGGTTTGTTATGAGCACTTAGCAGAACACCTGGCATGCAAAAATCATTTCATAGAGATCAACATTTATTACTGTTTCTCTTTTCTGATTTATTTATTCATTTCAGTATTTCAAGAAAATATATATTTAGTGCACACATGACATTGTACTAGAAATTTTCATATATATCATCGCAGTTCATATTTAGAAAAATGAAAGGGTTAGACACAATGTACCTTCCTAGTGCTAACAGCCTTTTATCCCAGTCATGTGGAATGAAAATGTGTTTCCAGGGTTCAGCAAATATTTGATTCAAGTTTCATTGTTAAACATAGTTAATCATTTTAAAAACTGTAATAAAAAGCATCACTCACACTTGTGTTCTTTATTTTAATCCAAGGGAGACCCCAAATGACTTAATTTGTGCTGCCTGGTTAACTTTGCTTTTTTCTGGAGCCCTCAACATATAACTTCGCAGTGGATATATTTGAACTCCTTAAAATTGTGACACCAATTAAGAAGACTGCAAGTCTTTTTCAGTTTTGTTGTTTTGTTAATTCAGACCTGTATATGTCTATTCACATAAAATCATACAAGCAAATACAATCCTATGACATTTGTGTGTTCCACTCAATTAAGTGACAGGATACATCTATATGGTATTTTCTGCCAAATGGTGACAAATTAAACTAGCTGAAGAATCCATTAATTGACTCTTTAAACCGAACATTTAACAATTAATAACTGCATGCACTTGTTACTTGCTGTGATTTTAATTTGAAACAAGCATTTCCTACCCTTTTGAGCTACTGTTTCAGTTCAATTGAAGAAGCTATTAAAAAATACTGTATCACTTACACTGAAGAGCAAGCTATTACAAAAATACTGCCATTTGTAACTACTCATCTGTAAATCTAGATTTTCTTGATGTCATGCAGAGAGAGAGAGAGAAAGGGAGATCGAGGGAGAGGAAAAGATAGAAAAAGTAAGAGAGAGAAAATTACAGTAGATGCTTAGACTGACAGTGACTACAACTGTCTTCCATGAACAACAATCTCATTGGAAGTTTGTTAAATCAGCCTCATTCCCCTTTTGAATGACTGTAAGAATCAAATCTCACAAATTTGAACTAATAAATTCATACTAATAAAATACCCCCCTTCATCTCTTCTACATATTTTTATCAATCCTACACGTTTCATTTTTAAAAGGGGCAGCATTCAGAAAACTTGGTACCAAGCTCTTCTCTATTGTGAGAAATTACCATGGACCAGTAACTGTTACAGTTTCTAGATGGGACACAAACACAAAAAAATTATCAAGTACCTGTCCACAGGAAGGTTTACATCTAGCGAAGACAGATATATGTATATTTAGAATGAGACAAATGTGGAAAGTGCCATCAAAGTGTATGTGTGGATGTATATATACATAATGTATATTATACACAATACCTAAAGCAGTGAGGTGGAGTTAGATTGGGAGTGAGTAATTTCAACTGGAAAGTTAAAGAAAGGTTATATAGATAACCTCGCATTGAAGTTGCACATTGAACACTGAACAGAATTCAACAAGAGGATTAAGTGTAAAATACCACAGAAAGCTTCAGAGGTAGGAGATTGAAAATGTTCAAGAAAGGTGAGTGGCCCAGGTATATGTAAGCATTTTAGTTTATTTGCATTGAAAGGGGAAGAGGAGCAGATAGTACAACAGTGGCAAGGCTAGCCTAAATTAAAATGTCATAGCCCCCAAAATTGCACTTAGAATAAACACATATACTTTATATTTATCTTACTCATCCTATGTCGAATGAGCCAAGAGAGAAGAATTTTTAAAGTTGATTGTGTTTATGATTCCTCCAAGTGTTTTATTTTACTTGGGTATTATTATAATTTCTAGTAAGTTGAAGTTCAATAATTCTTCCATTTCATCATCTTTCTTAACAATTTCTCACAAATGTGAGAATTATTCCATTATTTGACTGGAGTTTTGGCTCCTCAAGTATAAAATATCTGGGCACAGCTGTTTCTCATAGTTTTTTGAGATTTACCTGGGAAACCTCCAAATTTGTTTTCAGTATACTACAAAAAGACATCAGGAAATTAAAGAGCAGTAAAAAGAGAAGAAAATCTTGTAGCTCAAACTTCTCATTTTCAGAAGCATTTACCAACCAGAAAGATCAGGTGACTGTTGTAAGGATTAAATAAAACAGAGCATGAAGCCACTTTCTTAAAAACATGAATAATTTTAAAAAGTGGTCACACAAGTTCATCACACAATCTCTCAATGACAGAAACATAATCATGATTCCATGAATCAAATTTTCAAATTTCTTGCCTTCCAATCCAATGTTACCCATGTGTAAGGCAAAGTAGTGGGAGTTAAAAATAAAATAACAAGTTTCTAGTTATAAAGGCTTCAGCATCTAATTGGGCAAATGAAGAATAAAGCCTGTAAATAGGACTCTTTTTGGTTTGTTTGTGGGTTTTTGTTGGTTTGTTGGGTTGTTGTTTTTTTCTTTGGTTTTGTTTGGTTTTGGTTTTTTTGGCTGCAGCTATAGCAGAGGGAATTAATCATAATTATTAATTTATAACACATTATCAACATACCTTTTTCATAGGATTTTTCAATGGTTACATTTTAAAATATACATTTAAAATGTACATTATATATAAATATACAAGAGAGCTTTTTTACAAGTTGTAAAGAGATTATGGATGCTCCCTAACTATAGTCTGACTTACCATTTTTCAACTTTACCATTTGGTATGTTGCTCAACTTACAATGAGGTTAAATGTGGATAAAACTATCATAAGTTGAAAATGTCATTACATTGAAAATGTACTTTCAACTTTCCATTTTGACATGTAAAATGAAAGGTTTTTCTAAGGGTTTATGAAAGTGTAATAGAGAACAGTATTTCAACAACTGGTGCTGAGAAAATCGTATATCCACATGCAAAAGAATACAGTTGGATCCTTACCTTACACCACATGTGAAAATTAACAAAAAAAATGAAGACCTAAATATAAGACCTAAAACTATAAAGTTCCTAAAAGAAAACATGAAGAAAAGCTTCATAACACTGGACTTGACAATTACATATTGGATATGACACCAAAGCACAGGCAAAAAAAACAAAAAATTAACAAATGTGAAGAAATAGAACTTTAAAACATCTGTGAATCAAAGAAAACAATCAAGAGGGTGCAAAGGCAACCCATGAAATGAGAGAAAATATTTTCAAATCATTTATTCAGTAAAGAGTTAATATCCAGAATATCTTCTGGATAAGAACATCTACAACTTAACAAGAAGAAAGCAAATAACCCAATTTTAAAATGAGCCAAGGACTTACATAGACATTTCTGAAGAGAAAATATACAAATGCCCAATAACCATAATTACAATGGGGTAGACATGTGAAAATCACAATAATATACTAACAGAACTTGAAAATAAACTAAAAGAGACCGGGCGTGGTGGCTCACGCCTGTAATCCCAGCACTTTGGGAGGCGCCAAGGCGGGCGATCACAAGGTCAGAAGATCAAGACCATCCTGGCTAACACAGTGAAACCCCGTCTCTACTAAAAATACAAAAAAAAAAAAAATTAGCCGGGCATGCTGGCATACACCTGTAATTCCAGCTACTCAGGAGGCTGAGACAGGAGAATCGCTTGAACCTGGGAGGGAGAGGTTGAGATCACACC